>VUYV01000315.1:0-71743 GCA_008711295.1 Anarhynchus alexandrinus
TATTTTTTTCTTATTTACAGCTGAGGTTAGCCATAAAATGAAGTTTGAAGGAAATTATACCACCTAAACTTAAAGTGGTTGACACGGTTTAAGAGAAAAATCAGAATTTTTAAATGGCCTGTCTCATGAACCTGGCTGTGTTTTCCAGTGGCAGAGGGCCATTCAGAGCCTATATTCCCACTTCTTGCTACAAAGCCCAAATTTGTTATCCTTCAACATTCACGGTGTGGTATTTATTGATGAAGAGAATAAAGAGAACATCCTGCACTGGAAAAGCAACCAGTCTTCCAAAGGAATGGGATTTCTAGTCCAAAGGAAAAGGAAAATCTGAGCCATGATGAAAAAATTATCATCAGGGCTGCGTAGTATCCAGCTTGTAGGTGAAGAACTTTAAATGTACTGTCCTGCCCCAAATATTCCTGAAGCTTGGCTGTGATGCTTGAAAAAGCTGTCTAGTAGTCAGTCAGCAGGAAAATCTGCAATTTAAATTTAGATGTCTAACCTATAGAGAATAGTTGTCCTGGAACAGGAACTGCAAAACTCAGGAGTGAGTGGCAGC
This sequence comes from Anarhynchus alexandrinus, assembly GCA_008711295.1. NCBI lineage: Eukaryota > Metazoa > Chordata > Aves > Charadriiformes > Charadriidae > Anarhynchus > Anarhynchus alexandrinus. The sequence continues at coordinate 560 of VUYV01000315.1, forward strand.
GCTTAGTCTAGTGAAAAAAGTCTTGTGCAAAAGAGGGCCTTGGAGTTTTTTCAAGCAGAGGTGCTGCTGTCTGCAGGTGCCTATTTTACTTGGGATTTATAGCCTAGAATGCTATCCTGATTGGTGTTTATGTCCTCTCATTTAAAATAAGATGAGGAATCCTCTTCAGGAGGAAGAGTTGTCTTTCTGCTTCAAATACATCAGCTGGGAAGTTACAGCCTTCACTGAAGAAAAGCCAGGTTCTATTTTAAGTGATAGACCACATCTGTATTCACCTTGTAGGAGGTATGCAGGCACTATTACTCAAACTGAGAGACTTTTCCCCTTTCGTGTAGGATATGAGGCAGGGAGCGCCCCACACAAGGTTCTCTCAGGGACAGTGCTGAGGTGGAGCGGCCTGCTACAGTGAATTTCAGACAGGTAGTGAGTTGTTTTCTGTTTATTAGACACTCAAGATGTGTATGTGCCTCTACAAGTCCTCTCCAAAGACTACTTTTTGCTCGGCCTGACTTATAAAGGCTGGATCCTATCATCTCCTGTGCAAACCAGGACCCTTAACTGCCTTAGAAGGTGATGTATTTCTGATAAATTTTCAATCCATCATTATTTTAGAACAAGAAGAGATCAGGAGCTTGAACAGCAGAATTACAGATTTGGAAGGTTATGAAGACATCATTAAATTCAGAAGTCCGTGGCCACATTAAATAGGCAGGAGCTGTGCTCTGGCAAAAGCCTTCATTACTGCATCAGTAAGAGGTTATTCTCCTAAGGAGTCCTCCCTCAAGGAAGCAGCTCTAACCCTCACTATATCAAGACTTCTTGGGCACATGAGGTTAGCAAGGAAGTTCATTGGCAAGTGAAATATGGCAACAGGGAGTCATTTCCAGCACTGTTTCATCTGCTAGAGCCTACATGGAGTAACTGCAAGCATGCTACCTTTCTCATCTTTGCCACTGATGAGTCTAGGAGTACTATGTGTTCCTTGGACACTGGGGAGTGGATAGGACTCAACGCGGAATGGACTGCTCTGCTCATCTCCAGAGCGAGCACCAACAAACCTGAGAATGTCCCTTTAGTCTCCTTGTCCGCTCCTAGCCTCATTAGGGGTGATGAAGGTAGCACCTGTCACAGCAGGCCTTGGTACCACGACGTTTCTAACCTCTTCACACTTGTATCACATTTCTCCTCAGGATATGTTACGAGCCTTTTGCATCAGGGCCCCAGTATTCCTCAGTGCTACAGCTGTGTTAAAGGAGCCTTCTCCCTGAGACTCCCTGTGGCAGGTGTTAAGGGTATTCAGATCTTGAAGACCAAGTGAGATTTCTGCTGTCAAGACAGTAAAAGTGCAACTCCTTATTCTAGGGAACACCAGGTTCCAGACATGTGTCAGCACTTGAAGCATGGATTAAGTGCAAAAAATCCAGTGACAATTTCTCGAGACAGGTGATTGGTGAGTCAACTAGGGGAGGTGCTCTGCTCGTGAACAAACTGGCTGGGGGTGTGGAGGTTGAGGGCAGCTTTGGCTGCAACCCTGAGATTGTATAGTTAAAAATCCTAAGATAAATGAGCAAAACAAATAGTAAAATTGCCAGCCTTGAATTCTGGAGATCAAATTTCAGCTTGCTTGGGGATCTTCTGGGCAGGATCACATGGGAGACAATTAGCTGCCCCTGGGACAGCTAGTTGATCTTCAAGAACAGCCTCCTCAAAGCACAGAATTGGTCCATTCCAAATCACAGAAAGATGAGCAATTGTAGTACAAGGCCAGTATGGATGAGCAGGACACTCTTGACTGATCTCAAATACAAGAGAGAAGTATGCAGATGGTAGAAACAGGTCCAAGACTACCTGGATGGAATATAGAGACATTGCCCAAGTCTGCAGGGAGGGAATTAGGAAAGCCAAAGCTCAGCTGGTGTTGCATCATCAAGGGATGTGAAGGGCAACAAAAAGGGCTTTAGTAAGTAAATTGGCAACAAAAAGGCATCATACAGAAAACGTGGGCCAAGTACTCTGTGTGGCAGGGGGACATACTAACAAAAGGCATGGAAAAAGATGAGGTGTTCAGTGCCTTTTTTGCCTTTTATTGTTTTGGTTTGTTTTCTTTTTTATTGTTAAGACTTACCCTCAATCCTGAGGCTAGTAGCAGAGTCTGAGGGAGCGAAGCTGTAGGCACAGTAAGGACTGAGCAGTTAGCCAATTGGACATACGCAAGTTCATGGAAACAGGTGGGATGAATCCAAGGGTGCTGAGGAAGCTAGCCCATGCCACTGAGAGTCTACTGCCCAGTGACTTCAAGAAGTTGTGGTGACTGGGGACAGAAGGAAAAAGGCAAATGTCATACCCACCTTCAAGAAGGTTGAGAAAGAGAATCCAAGGAACTACAGGCTAAGTTTATCCTCAGTCTCCTGAAAGATTATTTCCTCCTGGAAACCATTTTTAAGCTCTTGAAGTGCAAGAAGGTGATTAGAAACAAGCAGCATGAATTTACCAAGGCCAAACTGTACCTTACCAGCCTGATTGTTGATCACGGTAAGATGACTGGTTCTGTGGACAAGGGAAGAGTAGTGAATATTGCTTATCTTGACTTTAGCAAAGCTTTTCCCAAGGTCTTTGATAGTATCCTACCAGTCAAAATAGTGAGATATGGACAGGATAAGCAGATGATAAGGTGGATGGGAAACTGGCTGAACTACCAGGCTAAACAGGTTGTGATTGGCAGTAGAAAGTCCATCTGACAGCTGGTTGCTAGTGGCAATCCCCCTCAGGGGCAGATTCTGGGGCCAGTGTGGTTTGGTGTCTTCACTGTTAATGATCTGGACTATGGGAGAGAGTGCGCTATCAGCAAATTTATCAATGATACCAGCCTGCAGGGGAGCAGTTGATATGCTAGAGGGCAAGGCTGTTATTAAGAGGGACCAGGACAGGCTGGAGGAATAGGTTGCCAGGAGCCTCACCAAACTCAGCAAAGGCAAGCGAGAAGTCCTGTATTGGGCATGGAATAACCCCCTGCACTTGCACATGCTGGAGATCAACTGACTAGAGAGCAGCTTTGCAGAAAGGGACCTGGATCCTGGTGGACACATGGAGCATGAGTTGGCAGTTGGAGCAAACAAGGTCAACCTCATCGTGGATTGTATTAGAAGATGTAACCAGCAGGTCCAGGGAAGTAATTATTCACCTCTATTTGGCACTTGTGAGACTGCCTCTGGAGTACTGTTTTTGGCTGCCCAGCACAAGACACTGACATACTGTTGTGAATGCAGCAGAGCATCACTAAGATCACACAGGTTGGCACATACAAGCATGTGAGGAGAGCGTGGTGGGGTGAATACAGAGAGGAGATCCAGTCTTTTCTTGGAAGTGTATGGTGATAGGGGAAGAACTAATGGATGCAAGTTGCAATACAGGAAATTCTGCATGTAAGGAAAAATATTTTCACTGTTAGGATGGTCAAATGCTTGAACAGGTTTTCAACAGATTTTGTGGAATCTCAGTCCTTGGAGATATTCATAGAATCATAGAATAATTTAGGTTAGAAGGGACCTTAAAGATCATCTAGTTCCAACCCCCCTGCCAGAGGCAGGGACACCTCCCACTAGACCAGGTTGCTCAAAGCCCCGTCCAACCTGGCCTTGAACACTTTGAGGGATGGGGTATCCACAACTTCCCTGGGCAACCCGTTCCAGTGCCTCACCACCCTCATAGTGAAAAATTTCTTCCTAATATCCATTCTAAATCTCTCCTCTTCCAGTTTGAAGCCATCCCCCCCCATCCTTTCACTGCATGCCCTTGTAAGAAGTCCTTCTCCAGCTTGTAGGTGCCCTTCAGATACTGGAAGGCTGCTATAAGGTCTCCCCAGAGCTGTCTCTTCTCTAGGCTGAACAGTGCCAACTCTCTCAGCCTGTCTTCATAGGAGGGGTGCTCCAGCCCTATGATCATCTTCGTGGCCCTCCTCTGGACCTGCTCCAACAGGTCCATATTCAAAACCTGACTGAGCAACCTGCTTTTATTGGAGCTGCTTTGAAGGAGAAGTTGGGCTAGCTGACCTCCAGAGATCACTTCCAACCTGTCCATCAGAGGGGCCAGGCAGAGAACAGCAGATGGCAACAGTTTGCCAATGCAGATCTGCTAGAACCCTAATTGCCCTCAGAGAGCTCGAGTGTCAAAGGTGAGGCACGTATGCATTTCAACACCCAAAGACAGAAGCTACGTTTCGATTTTGAGGACTGCAACTTTCAATCCAGAACCCTAACGACTGTCTGAATCTCTTTTTGAATCTGGCTCTTAATACTGAACTTTGAAAAGCATGGATCTATTTTCAAAGAGTGCAGGCTTCTCTACTGAAGACATGAAAGACCTAAGAGGATGATTAATCAGGATTTCTTTGAGGGACATGTTCCTTCCTATTGTCCTAAGATGAGATTGGAGATAGTGGGAAGTGGCAGATGTTTTGGAATGGCCCTGTTGTTTTCAGGACTGTAAATTGTTGTTTGTGGGTTTCTTATCTGCTTAATAGTTAATGCATACTTGTCCATAGATAGCTTGTGTACATGACTGCAATTGGCACCTTTTTGGAGTTAGTTCATAGTTGTCTTCTAACTGGTGTTAATTCCTATTTCCAAACACTCTGCTTAGCTTCAGCATTAGCAAAACTGTATGAGAATATGATGGTGCTGCAATCACAGCGTTGCGCAGGGCTGTATGTGGAGCTGTCCATTACAAGAATTGTATAAAATGAAAAGCTGACTTACGTTAGTATCTTTCTGTTAAAAAGTTAAAAAGTGTGCGCATCCTAAAATAGCATTGTAAAAAAAATGTCATCAATCTCCTTATGACTGTGATCAAATTCTATACATTTTATAAGAAACAGTATGAACCTATCTTATGTCCCACTAAAAATTTAATGTACATGATACATATTTTAATGGAATATATGACTTTTCCTTCTTCTGGTGTGAACATTCACAATTTTGCAAAATTGATAGGGATCTCTGGTTTGGCAGCAGCTTCCACCGGTCTAGGTAACAGGACAAATAGAAAGGAGTGGATAATCACAACCCTTATCTTAAAGAAAAAACATCCAGCATACTTTTAACCTTTGATAACTAGAAAGTATTACTTGTGGTTTATCTTAAGTCTAGCATTTCATCATTAGTTTGACAATGCCTCTTTCTGTGTGACAAAATAGTTAGAACATAAACCCTCTTCTCCTTTCCTCAGTAGTGTTGACAAATCCAGACACTGACTTATATTTTATTAGAAATATGGGGAAGGGGAAAATGGGATTTTCCAAATGTGGAAAGAAAAAAATATTTATCAGCTTTCAACACTTGGATTAAGTTATGTTATGCTCTGTAAGAAAAATTATGTGGCTGTTCAGTTTTGTTCTAGAAGAGGTTCTGTGATCCAAAAACTATAACATTTTTGGTGCATCTAATAAAAGCCTCACTCACATGCTGGTCACAATAATATGCTTCTACAAAAGAAGTTGTAACTAATGACTCTCTTTTCCCTTAGTTAAGAAAATAATTTCTATTTAAATATCTTTGAAATTTCAAGATCTGCATATTTTTATAAGCTATAGTTTAAGCCTATGATATAATCTGAAAGCTATCAAACATACAATCTTCCTAATGTGCCAGGACTTTGATTACATAAAATACTTTGTTGGTTGATGGTGAATATTCATAAATGATATATATATGGTACACATATGCACAGTATAAAACATCACTGTAAAAAAAAAAATAGCTCTATACCTATGGGAGATTTAAAAACCCTGAATCATTCCTTTCTACCTCTTTTTTTTTCTATTTTTAATAGTGCCTGTTTTGGGCATATTATCTCATTATAATTTCTGCTATGGTAATGTCTCTGTAGGATCATCAATAGTTCCTCTACAATGAGAACTGGAAGATAGTCTATATTAGCTACTAGCTTACTTGATAATGTCCTGTAATATCCCTAGCCTTCGGTCAAACTCATTGAATTTCTCTTCTGTTTTAGACTGGGTAGAGGCAGCTGATAGGCCTGGAGTCACAGTCAATGGGGATCTAGTCAAAACAGTCAATATAGTCCAGAAAGTGAGTCAACTCATTTTAAAGCAGGCATCTACTTTTAGTCAGATGAATCACTCTCTAGACTCCATTGATGTAGATATGTCAAGCTGGATGAGATGGATCCCACCCTTACATTCCCTAGATGTTTCTGCTCACTTGTTTGAGAGTGAATTGAAGTTTGTAGTGCAGATTGTCTCAGCCTTATTGAGTTAGTCTCAGTAGTTAGTGCATATGTCTCAGCCTTACTGAGTTAGCTGTAAGTCACCAGCTTAGCATTGCCAGCTGCATACGTGGACTCTACTGCACATGAACTCTTCATGGTCCGTACGTGAGTCTCTGGTGCATTCAGCTTTTAAATGGGATAAGTTACTTTGGTGTTCTTACTAAAACCTGACTTTAATAAAAGCCATATTTACACTTTAGAAAGCTTGCTTTTTAAATAGCTCCAGAACTTTCAAATTGTTGGCTGACAGGTTCTAAAAAATCTTCCAAGTGTTGTAAGAACTGTACCAAATCCATATCAGATACACATTCTGACTGAACATCATTATGTAATGCATGCTAAATTTTGTCTGTGAATTTGTTTACTGGCATGTGAATCTCATCTCATCTCATTGTTCTGGACCTCCTACCACTATGATCCTTCTCAGAAACAGAGAAACATGGAAAGATTGGGTTGAAGCTGCAAATATGATAAAATATATTTTTTTAGATAAAAGAAAGAGAGGAAAGATAAGTCTGATGGATCAACATGCACAGGAAAGGGGGAAGTGCTCCTGAACTTCTAAGCCCTTTGGCTTATTCCATGGTGTTTTCTCCAAACTCTGTGCCCTTTTTTGTTCCTGTCCCCCACCTCAGCTGGGTTGTTTGTCTAATGCCCAATTCCACGTCTTCCTTAGCAGGTTGCTGGCAGGTAGGGGAAAGTGATAAAAGAATGGATGGCCCAGAGCAGTTGCTGGCAGTTTGTAGGTCCTTATAGCAACCACCAGTGCCATGTTTCATCACTGACAGGGTAGTCCTTAAAGGCTTTACCTTGCAGATTGGAAGCGTGCCATGAGCATGCAGAGGAGATATGAGCAGCTATCCTCCACTGACTCGTTTGCTTTGCATGAATGAAGAATAGAGGAAGACATTAGCAGCAGCATGAAATTTAAGGAATTGGTATTCTGTATTCTTTTGGTTAGTCATCTCTCAAGTAGCATGACATCTGGATGGGAACCACTCTTTCCTCCTGAGATGTCTCAACAGTCAGGACATGATAGGGATGCTTCCACCCCCACTTACTCTAAGGGTGAAATCCTTGAGACGGGTTATTTGTTCCTCTGCTCTGCATCCGTCTGCGTAATTCTGGATGCCCTTTGCCTGGAGGAAGCCACAGCCCAGCTCAAGGTGCAGAGGCTTCCTTAATAGTGTGGGAGGAGAAGTGGGAGTGGATTTCACAGAAGACTCTGATCAGGAAGCTGCCTGAGCAAGCTGGTAGGGAATGGCTGCATTCCAGGGGAGTTTCCCAATTGCTGTGCCACTGAGGCATGCTGGGGAGCATATCCCGGCCAGTCTTCAGCTGCCTTTGACCAAGCACTTGACCAAGGGGTTGTGCTTGAAGGCTGTTTCCCGATTCCGCCCTGCAGGTGAGGCAGGGAGGGAGCTTCCTGTTGTGGGAATCTCATTCAGACTTAAGGGGTGAGCTACCAGGTTTCAAGCTCTTGTCAAAATAATAAGGCTAGGATTCCTTGCTTTATGGCAAAAGTTTAGGTTCATAAGGATGTAAGTATTCCAGTACCACCAGGTGCCTCACAGGAGATGGTGAAGCTCTGCAGTGCCTTTGAACCTTCCAAGAACTGGTGCCAAATAACAAAAATGTCGGGTATCTCTGCATTGTGCCCCAAATAACAGGCTAAACTAGGATTTATGCTTGCAGGGATATTTTTTAACTGCGTGAATTCAATAATCTGGTTTTGCACCTGTAAGAAGCTGATGTGCTGCTTGGCTCTTCCCTGGCCTTTGACTAATTGCAGTTTGAAAAAATGTACAATGTCCTTAACGTAAGGAAACATTACATCCTGTTTCCATGCTGACATCCAGTAAAGCATAAATATTGATGATTTGTCCCACATTTTGTTTAGTTGTATTACAGGCACTCAGTATATTTAAAGATTATTTCATTAAAACAGTTTGTTACTGTGATTTAAGCAAAACTTCACACGTTCTTTGTCCACAGTCTTCTCTACTTTAGAAATTTGTCCCATTCCCAGAAATAGATTCAAAAGCTATAAAAAATGGCAGGGAATGTGAGTTTTGCATCTTCTTTGCTGACTGTCAATCTATATCCTTATGGAACTAATTTTATGAAGATTGCAGCTTGCTTACACCAAGTAAATAATTTTATGGAAAGAAAAGAACTGTTATATACATAGAAAAAAAAACGCATGCGAAGTGCCACTGTTTGAAAAGCAAAGTAAAATCCAAATAGGAGAGGTGTCATCAATTTTAAATAGCGTAACTACCAATAGTTCGTCCATCTTCAAATCAAGACATCAAACATAAATTATTGCAGATATTACTGAAAGAACGTCTGTGGTATTTGTGAGACCTGAGACCAAAATAGATAACCTAGAAGGTTTTTTTAGCTCTAGAAACTTTGACTACATGTCCAACCAAGACCTATTAAATGGAGAAATGTCTCATAGCAAACAAGTTCTGCCTTGTGCTGTATGTGGAGACACCACAGTTCTGCTAGCTGGACCTGATGGAATAACTGACAACAGTAGGCTACTGTTCTCATATGGCCAGCTTCAGTTTTGGTGCATTTTCTGACAATGGATAAATTGTCGGATTTGGGCTGAGACACTTTTCTGCCTTTTTTCACCAACTGTGTATTCATCCGCCCCATCCTTCCCAACTTTTGCCAGTCTGCCCGAATCCCTGTCCCTGGATCCTGTTCCCATTCTCCTCAATTGGCCAATCCTATTTTAATTTATCAGGTTCCTCATCTGGGCCCTAACCTTTTTGTTTAGTAAAACCTTGTCCTAGGAGCTCAAGGGTCCAGTCTTCCTGCCAGTCACTTCCAGTTCCTGTGGTAACATCCCAGTCCTTATCTCTATTCTTACCTAGCCAAACCAAGCTGATTTTCTCTTTACTCCCTACCCTATCTATCCCTTTCCATCTTCTCCATCCTTCAGCCTGTCTTAGCAGCCTTTTCTCCAGTCTTGCCTCAACTTGTCAGGTCAGTCACTGCTTGCTGTGTCAAAAATCTCTTCATGAGATTTTATGCCTCTCCCATTTTGTTTCCTTTCCCCTACCCTTCACTGATCACATTATGTACTGTACTTTAAGTGTCTAAGTCTTTTCTGGAGGAAAGTCAATGTCACTCCAGTCTTCAAAAAGGGCAAGAAGGAAGACCCAGGAAACTACAGGCCAGTCAGCCTCACCTCCATCCCTGGAAGGACGATGGAACAGCTCTTTCTGGGTGTTATCTCAAAGCATCTGGAGGAAAGGAAGGTTATCAGAAGTAGTCAACGTGGATTCACCAAGGGGAAGTCATGTCTGACTAATCTGATAGCCTTCTACGATGGCATGACTGGATGGATAGATGAGGGGAGGGCAGTGGATGTTGTCTACCTTGACTTCAGCAAGGCTTTTGACACTGTCTCCCACAGCATTCTCACAGGCAAGCTTAGGAAGTGTGGGTTAGATGAATGGACAGTGGGGTGGATTGAACAGTGGCTGACAGATAGAGCTCAGAGGGTTGTGATCAGTGGCACAGAGTCTAGTTGGAAGTCTGTAACAAGTGGTGTTCCTCAGGGGTCAGAACTGGGTCCAGTCCTGTTCAATATTCATCAACCACCTGGATGAAGGGATAGAGTGTACCATCAGCAAGTGTGCTGATGACATAAAACTGGGAGGGGTGTCTGACACACTGGAAGGCTGTGCTGCCATTCATCATGACCTGGACAGGCTGGAGAGTTGGGCAGGGAGAAATCTTATTAAATTCAACAAGGGCAAGTGTAGGGTACTGAATCTGGGGAGCAATAACCCCATGCATCCGTACAGGTTAGGGGCTGACCTGCTGGAAGGCAGCTCTGTGGAAGGGACCTGGGAGTCCTGGTGGACACCAGGATGACCATGAGCCAGCAATGTGCCCTGGTGGCCAAGAAGGCCAATGACGTCCTGGGGTGTATTAAAAAGAGCATGGACAACATGTCGAGGGAGGTCATCCTTCCCCTCTACTCTGCCCTGGTGAGGCCACATCTGGAGTATTGTGTCCAGTTCTGGGCTCCCCGGGTCAGGAAGGACAGGGGACTGCTGGAGAGGGTCCAGAAGAGGGCTACAAAAATGATTAGGGGACTGGAGCATCTTTCTTATGAGGAAAGACTGAGGGACTTGGGTCTTTTTATCAATGCTTATAAATACTTAAAGGGAGGGTGCCAGGAGGATGGGACCAGTCTTTTTTCAGTGGTGCCCAGTGATAGGACAAGAGGGAACGGGCACAAACTTGAACACAGGAAGTTCCATCTAAACATGAGGAGGAACTTCTTTACTTTGAGGGTGGCAGAGCACTGGAACAGGCTGCCCAGAGAGGTGGTGGAGTCTCCCACTCTGGAGACATTCAAAACCTGCCTGGACGCCATCCTGTGCAACCTGTTGTGGGTGACCCTACTCTGGCGGGGAGGTTAGACTAGATGATCTCCAGAGGTCCCTTCCAACCCCTATCATTCTGTGATTCTGTGATTCTATGTAAAGAAAGAAAGGGGGGACATGTTAAGTACCTCATGTTGGATAGCTGATGGTAGGAATAGCCTCCAAAGTTCCTATATAATCACTAGGAAAAAAGGCAGACTCCTTTGAAAAGGTGGTTCATAATAACAAAGACAGCTACTTGAAGTAGACAGTGAGAACACCCCTTAGTATCAAAGTTATCAGAGTAACTATAAGCAAATATGACATCTCCTTGATAGACTGAGGCAACTTCTTAAGGCTGGTGCACTGCTTAAGTTTTATCAGCATTGTTCCTTAAACCTCCAGTATTCATCTTAACCTGAAATACCAAACAAATGTATCTACAAATAGTGACTGTATAAAATGTTGTCTGCTGGAGAAGTTTTTCAAATTAATGAAAATACAAATACCTCTACCCTCTTACTTATTTATGACTGAAATCCTAGAGTCACAATCATAACTCTTTGCAGTGGAATTGGTATCATCATTGGTGATATAAGTAGTGATCCTCCAGGAATGAATAAATAAACTGACCTTGTGTCTCACATAATGAAATCCTACATAATCCTTGAGTGACTCCACCTAAATATGATAGAATTTAGTTCTAGATTCATTGTAAGAATGAAATAAATGACAATGTGTTGAACGTCAGGATCCAGCTCTCAAAAGCATGGATCTTTTTCTCTTGGGAAAAGAGTAGAGCAGTTAAATGAGGGAGGACAGAGAAGAAGAAAGAAAGGGAGTAGACATGGTCTCCCCTGCATGTCTTGTTTAAAATGTTAATATGTTTTAATTAAGCAGGAGATCTAAAATCAATATATCAAGATAGCATGTAGTAAAGCATTGTTTATATAGCTCACAACAGTAGTAAGAAAACTATTTAGCCTGGTTTCTCAAAGAAGTAAGGCTTATGAAATTGTGCTCTTCATCTGCCTGTATCAGCCCACCCCCTGAAAACAGCATTTGGCCAGTTTCAACCATGCACCACAAGTACAGGTCTCGCAGCCACTACGTTTCTAGAGGTTGTTCAGAATGGCTGGTGAGGTGGGCTTGTGCGGGGGGCTGTTTTGTCAGGGCTAACAGAACTAGCTGTAAAATCACAGCCTAATCCTGAATCAGCTGACAAAAACTGCCCCGGTTGTGCTTGGCCCAGCCACTGTCTCCTCCTTCTTCTTCCTACCCCATCTACTCCAGTTGTCATCCAGAGGCTCGTACCTGGGCAGCTTCCCTGCTCTTGTTTTCATGAGTTTGGAAATATGCTCTTATAGGTAGATAAACACCACTGAAGGAAAGGCTTTATATGAGTTTCTCTCTTACTGGACACCAAAAACTTCATATAAATACTACGATGCAAAAAAAACTTTAATCAGTTTGTGCCGCCTTAGTTGTTCAGTCAGTCAGGCTTAAGACACAAATCCAAAAGGAAAACAAGTTTCCTTAAATTGATTTTCACTGAACTGTGTTTTAATTAATCTAACTTTCAACTTTGGTTTCCAACAGGACAATTACTATGCACTAGAACGACAGCTTTGGTATCCTTCTCCTGGGAGAGGATCAGCTTCGTTATTTAAATAATCAGTTGAAATCTGGGAATCGGAAATCTTAATTTCATACTGAAATAGAATTCCATGTCCAGTTTTAGACACCAGACTTGAAGAAAGAAGAGAATCAGCTGGAGACAGTCCAGAGGAGAGTGACAAGAAAGATCAGAAGTGCAGAAATTGAATAAATTATGTTAGTTTAGTCTGACACAAAAAAGATAGAGTGAAGACATTATAACACAAGAGGTTGCTCCAAGGAGGAAGGGAACAATCTATTTCCCTTGCATATGTTTGATAGAACAAGAAGTAATATGCTTAAATTACAGCAAGGAAGATTTATTTTAGAAATTACAGAAAACTTTATTGGCAAGGGTAGGGAATAGATTGCTTGGCAAGCTTTTGGAGTTTCCATCTCCGTTGGAGATCCGTAAGATCAGAGCACTTGAATAGATGCTTCCTGCAGGCAGGAGGATGGATTAGGTGTGTTCTAGAGGTCCCTTCTAGTTGTACTGTATATTTTACTCTAGTAGTAAAACTGTAGTTTAAAAGAAAGGCTTCACGTACGCTCCTTACGCTATCCCATCCTTGTCTTCAAGCAGTGATAAAATCCTTCTGTAGAAAAGAGAGTAAACAATGCTATTACTCCAGTGATCTTGTAATGAAAAATGGAAATACATCTTGGAATAAAGTACTTTTTGATATACCTTCATTTAGATAATTGTGCAGGAGTACTTGGAAAGTTGGCTGTAATAGGAGAAAAACATATAATGTGATAAAATTCATTTGTTTAAAATTACTTTTTCAGCACCTGTTACTGTTGTACTGAATGATATCACCGTAGATCACTCGTGTGGGAACTTCAGAAATCAATTGAATAGAATTGCCCTAATTGCATTCAGAATACTAAATATAGTTTTAGATTTCTATATTATCATTCCTTCTATTTTAAAGATTTCATTTAACTGGAAATATTAGAAGTAGCACTTTAGTTCTCAAAAATTGTATGTGTCATGTGAAATCCATTAAAGAACTAAAAGGATAAAGTAAAGCGTAGACATTTCAGAGATAACTTTAAAAATCCCTATTACTGTCTTTGTGGTTGAGTCCTCCAGAATAAAATGGTTCAGCTGAGGAGGCTGACTGCTGGCTTGTAAATCACGATTCTCAAACACATGCTCCTGACACAGAGTTTTGAATCCATTTATTTGTTTAATTCTGGACAGTCTTTGTTTTTTCACAGTTTGCATTATAGCTTGAATGCAGTTTGTTTGCATTGCCTGTAATATGACCGGGGCGTAGCACTTCTACTGCAGAATGTCACAGAAATTTGACTTGGCTGTTCTGTTTCTTGAATATTTGATTTTTAAATAGTTCAGTCTGTTCAATTATGGAATGCCTTCTTTGGACAAAACCAGGAGCAGAGGAATTGGTTTAAATTCAGGGCAGCAGTGCCCAACTCGAGGCACCTTGCCAGCTACCTGGATCCTCTTTCCCCTTTAGCTGCGTAGACCTCAGGAGAACTTGGTCCCGAAGAAGGGCACCATCAGCCATCAGAGCTGAGGAGCGAGCTGCCCCTGGTGTTTCTGAGCTGTGCTGAGTTGGGCCTTGGGTTCTGGCTTGTCGGAAACACTGTCCTTCCTCAAGTTTCTCAGATGTAGTCCCTGGGAGACCACTGTACCTGCAGGTTCCAGATTTATGGCACATGGACTGAATGTGGCTGCCAGGACACTTCACCTTGTCCCAGGCTTGCTTCAAACCTCCTTCGTCCCTTTCGCTTTCCCCTCAAAGACAGGGGTGTATGTATACATTCAGTGGGACCAGCTATGGACCATGGATGTATGTATATGATGCGTAATCCTCTTCCGCCATTGAATTAGCTGTGGGCCCTACTCAGTGAGTAAGGCTTAGCAACGCTGACCAAAGCATAGGTAGGATGGATGGGAGACTTTGGTTCAAACGCTGCTCCAGATGAAGATGCAATTAGAAAACAGATGTATTCCTCTACATGTCCTGCTTGTTGGGAAAAAGGGTTCAGCTGGGGCTGAAGGCAAAGTAAATAGGGAATGCGCAGTTTAAAAATACCACCGAGATTTATCATGAGTTTGGATGCAGTGATATCAGAGCTTAGGTGACTTTGCAAGGCTGCAACAGTAGTAATTTATGCACTGAAAGGATGTACCCACCTATTCAATGAACAGGAAAATGAACCAAAATTTTGGAGGCTTCACCAGCGTGTAAGTGTTGGACTTGAATACCTATGCTCCTGCAGACATACATGCCCTATAGATTTCAGCACATGGTAGAGTTATCTGAAGTTAATTTTAAATAAAATTGGTTAGCTATTGGAAGGAGTCTGGCCTCAGTAATAGGCAGCTCTGTCTGTAAAAGTTATTGGCAAGATGCTCTGCCTTCTCAAAACCATGTAGCTTCTACTGTTTGAAGTTGATTGCTTAAAGCAAGCTCAATAGGATCTTGCCATTGGTATTTTTCAAACTGTGACCCACAGCAAATTCTTGGAACATGTTAAAACACTGAGTGTTAACCAAACAAAAGTTCACGGTTGTCCATAAAAAAAGGATAAACAGTGGCCCAGCCCACTGGGAATCTCTACACCATTCAGCAACTTGTTGACACGCTTAAATTCCTCACAGCTCTAACTCTTAAGAACATGTGTTCATGTGAAAAACACATTAAAATGAAAACAAGATTAATAAACAGTAAAATTTTTAATTGAGAAGCTCAAAAGCAAACAGATAGTTGCAAGAATCAAGAATCTTCACAGATTTTTGTTACATTTTTAAAACCAGCACCTCTGTTCTGGGCATTTGTGTTCTTTAATGGAGATCAGGCACATGTTCAAAGTGGTTTTACAGGTACATTTCCTTACATTCAATAGACACAATGGATTTTAAACAGTTTCATAGCAACGGATGGTTCGTGATGGCCATTAACCTAGATAAGTGAGTATCAGTTTGGCACATCCTTAATGGTCCATAATGGTCTGTGGGTAAAAAATTCTTTCTCTTCATCTGTTCCTAAGAGATTTTTTTTTGTTTTTGTTTGTGGTTTTTTTTCCTAGACTTTGTTTTACAGACCAGGTTCATATGAATTTTTGCATCCAAGAAAAAAAAAATCATACCCAAGAGCTTTATGGTAAGAGTGTTTACCACAAAAAAGATTTATGTTTCTCTGGAATGTAGTAGCCATAGTATATCCTAGCAGGTAATAAAAACTTTTTAAAGTTGAATACATACCTTGACAGCAGCTAAACAGACATTTCTAAATAGCAGAGATCTTTAAATGACTGTTGCTGTACCTGTTGGAATTCAGAAAAGTAGTTTCACATTCTGTTTTTGATATTAAGTTCCTCTATGCTGCTGGGGCATGTCATATCTCTTCTGCGAGACAAAATACTGCTAATGCCACGGTAGAGGAGGAAATCGCTGCGATACCTGATGGATGGAGCTGGCACAAAGCCCTGGGAAGAGTAGACCCCAAGCGCTCCGGGAAGTGCAGGGTTGGGATGTAAAGATTACAGAGCCGTGGATGTAAGGATTAGTGCTGGGGTGCTGTGTCCCCCAGAGCTGTGGGTGTCGCAGCACCGGAGCGGCTGTGTTGGCAGAGACTCCTGGTGGAGGCACAGTGCTTGCTGTGGGAGGAAAACAGTACATCTCAGAGGAAATTACACCACCTCTCAGAATGGCATAAGTTTGGCACAAGTGCCTCACACACACCCCTCACATAGACGGTTGTGTCAGTACGGTATGTACGCTGGGGCTCGTGATTTACCTACCCCACACGTGTGCCTTCAGTGATGTAGGAAGGCTTTTGCAGTGCGTATGTGGGCTTATTTCTGTTGCCGAGACTCTACCAGGGTTCACTATGTAGTAACATAAACCCGTGTTTTAAAAATACCGCTTTAATATACTGTGGTGTGCTACATGATATCTCTGATTATATGTGATGCATATTTGCATGAACCTTAATGAGACTTACAAAAGTAAGAGGCAAATTTTAGAGAAAATTGGATTAAATGGCTTAATTCTCCATAGTTAAAGACTTTAAGTTTTAATCAAGACTTGAGTCTGAGACTCATAACTCTTAGACTGGATGTTTAAAATGACTAAAATTTAAAACCAAATATGTATAATCTAATGTGCATTATCACCAATGTATTTGTACAGCAGCAGTTCCTAGAAGTACGAACAGTAAAATGACAAATTTCAAAAGCCAGCATAGGCCTTTCCCAAAATTCCGGGTTGGATTTCGTTGCTTGGTTTTGCCCAGCTGTACCTCGGGTGGTATCCTGCACTGCTGCAACCCCCATTGCCCCTGCGCAAACTTCTGTAAGGCGCCTGTCATGAACTGTGTTGGTGCCGTTCTTGTTCCCAATGATGGGGCAACGCAATACCAATCCTGGTCTTGCTTACTGCGTAGGACAGGCAGAAGGATGTTTGATTCTCTGTTATCTGTCTGAAATGCAATCTTTACAGAAAAAAACATGAAGGAGGCAGTTTGGATTCCAGTCTGTTATTCCCCATGCCTGTTGTCACAATGCCTCCTCACCTCAAGAATATTCAGGACTTTGTAAATATTATGAAGTTTGTGGATTTAAAGGTTTCCTTATGTTTTGGGTTTCTGTTCCACTGAGGTCCCACAGTTCTGAGGGACTTTGTGTTAGACTGAATGGATCATCTATGGGCTGTGGAACTGGTGAGTCCCAGACCCATTCAAGCAGCTCCCACCATCCTTTTTAGCTCCTTCTCACACAGGGTTCATCTCATGGATATTTCATATTGGGTATCTTCTCACACATAGATTTATCTTCTTGTTTGAGAGCGCATGTGTGTGTGCAGCCATGTGTGGCCAGCCTTAATTCATTGTTTCTCGCTTCTACTTACTGGTCACCATCCATACCTGTTCATACCACACAGCACATTTTGATAGTGGCCATCATGTCCATGAAAATGAGCTGGGCTTTTAAGAAGCCTGCCTGTGCTAGACATTTTGTTGGTTGTCATGAGGTAACGAGGGATTGTCTTGGCCTAGTGAAAGCTATTTGTATTTGTTAATTGGAAAGGAGACAGTAAAACCCTCTAAAAGTTAATTTGTTGGATTTATATCTGTAGAAGATCATGAGAATGCTTTGGTGATAAACAGTAAGACACTTTTAATAAGACATTTTTGAAGTTATGCAGTTTTGACTCAAGTTTAATAACCTCAGTGAAGTCATCATAATCCTAAAATAATTTAGTAAGTTTGCTGTGACCTTAAGATGCTACTAATATAGAATTATGTAAAAATAAATGAATTGATGTTTGACTAATGAAAGAAGATATTCTGGAAGTTCTGTGGAATACACAAGTATATAAGCTAAACAGTTTGAGTTTCGGTAGGGTTAAGAAATAAGTCTTCAGTCCTTTTCCCAAGATGACACCTTTACTTTCTGTGGATCAACTTGCCCAGTCAGGGTAAAGATGCTACATCTACAACAGGGATAAGAAACCTCTAGCAATGCCTTGCTTTCAGTCTACTTTTGAAGTTATTTTTAGTATTGCTAGTTAAGTGTGAGACTAGGAAAGGTAGTAAGTGTCCATTAAACTTCATCCAATCTCAGTTGAGTCCAGCGGTCAAAAGTATTTTATATCTCTAAGGATTCCACTGTTCTGCTAGATTTGGTTGGAATTGTCCAAGAGGTTGAAAAATTGCCAGGGAAAGCGGGGTAATAGTTGAGTGAATGGATAATGAGCCTGCATAAACCTCATTTCCTTAGGACATTACACAACAAAATGAACAGTCTGCTGGATGGGGGCATCGTCAATATTTAGCAGCATAGATGTTTTGTTTCAGTTGTTAATCTTACTGCCAGTTTGTGGAGAAAAAGTTCAGTTTGCTTAACAGAAAAACTACTAATCAGTCTTCATCACGGTTGGCTTTTTCTTTGGAAAACACGTAAGAGTTAAACCAAATATATTCTACCTCAGGTTAGCTGTAGTTAGCATTTCTGATCAGAACATTCAGTTCTTTCTTCTCTCTTTCCTTTTAAAATTATGTTTTTATTTCAACGGTACTTTCTACCAGCAGGCAAAGCTGCTGTTACACTCTACCCAGCTGTGAAATCAATATGATTTTCATTACAAAGATAACAGAAACTCTCTTAGAAAGACCGTGAATTGCCAAAGGTCAAATAACAGTCAGTGGCAGAGCTTAGAATTTAGATGTCCTAATTAAAAAATCTCATGGTATAAATATATTAATGAAAGACACCCTGAGAAATGTTTGCATTTAAGATGGCAACAATTTTAAACTATTACATTGTTTCTTTAATTATTGTAGTTCATGTAAGTTACATCAAAATGTGACGGATTCTTTCTCTGGTTTATAACCGTTTCTTATAAAACAGGTATTAGTTCTTCTTTCTTTTCTTTTTAATTCACAATTATTTGAGCATGATTAGACTAGAAAGTGTAACAGTCACAGAAGAGAGAACATATCTAGTGAGATTTCTGTCATATTGGACTCTAAAAATTACACATAAACCGAATGAATGGGTGCATCAGTTAGTTCTGTGATGTATGACTTCATTAACAACAAGAGGAAGTGCACAGTCAAACTGAAAGCAGCACTTGAGTTTTTCAGCCAGAGCAGCCAGTTCTATTTAAATTAAAATCAGCATTGTAAAATAAACGTTATTAGTCTTCCTAAGATCATCCTTGATCTCTTCTTATTAAACCTTAATTTTTCCAGCAGTTATGTTACATCTGCCTTATTATGGATGAAAATAACAGGAAATAAATTATTTTCTTACTTGTATTTGTTTGATATCCCTCTCTCTTATCTCTCTATTTTTCTTTAAATTCTGTCTTTTCCACCCCATATGCTAAAACAGTAAACTCAGAATGCCAAATATTGTGGATTTTAATAGAGAAAGTTCTTCACCTCACAGCTGAAGGGTTTTTACGTTATTGTGCTCCCTCTGCTGGATAGTGCCTATTAATTTTTTATTCCCTGAGCTGTACTAATATCTGTGTTTTATAAACAAGCAATCACACTGCCTTAATGAAAGAGGTATAAAAAGTGGGAATGCCTCATTTGGGTCTCAGATGACATGGAAGGTGACAGTTGTAGGCTAGGAACAATCCTGTTGTCTGGCAGCTCAGAGCAATCGAAAGCCTTTGGTGGACATTTGAGGAACAATTATTTACTATCTCTTGAACAAAACCAGATGGACACTAAATAACCTTCTTTCTTTTGTATAACTTAGAGTGGATGATGTTGATTCTTGTACTCTGGTAAGTACAACAGTATCCTCAGATGTCCCCATAACGTTCTTAGCATCTCAGCCTTAGTGGCGTGGTTCTCATAACTTGCTTCATCCTTTGTTGAATCTTACAGAGTGGCTGCTGGGCCAGCGTTTGCTGAGTGGAGAAAGCAAACACGCGCTCGTGCTTGGTGCCAGCCCCACGGCGAGGCAGGTGACGGCTCAGTCCTTTCCCCTCTCCACTGCAGTGAGGCGAAAAGGAGGAAGAGCAACGCTCTAGTTTTGTTCCTAGAAGTTATTTTGGTCTTCATGGCCTTCGACTTCATGGGGTGTTTTGGGGGTTGGTCTCCTGCTCACCTTTCTCCCACTGCTATCACACAGTGAACCTGTTTTTGTCCTGCTGTCTTTCCTTCCTTCCAAGGGGGACGTGGCTGGTCTGGGCTCCCCCAGCATAGCTGATCCCATCACACAGCTCTCTTTTGGGTGGCCCTGGAGCCTCCTGACCCAGCGGGGCCACCCAGGCCCCCCCCAATGGGGCACTGCTGGGACCAGCCAGCCCCTGTGTCCCACAACCTCCCAGCTCTTCTCTCTGTGCTGGCTGACCCAGTTGGTCCTATGGAAAGGGGATGGAAACTCAACGTCCATTTCAGTTGCAGATGATTTGCCCATCTGAGCTGCTTTTTCCTGGATCTTGTGGTCTTGTGCCATGGTTTTGCCAGGGGAGCTGGATACCTTTGCACTTTCCTTCAAATTTAATGTGATGTAATAAATGCTGCTGCACATTATTGACATTTTTCAACTTGGCTTGGATACACTTACGGATTAGCACTCCCATATTTCAATACCAATCAGACTGGTAGCATATTCCTGAAATGAAATAAAAAATTACCAATTGTTGGGGTCAATAACTTATTTTAGAAACATGGTAACTATTTGACTTCTGGTTTAACTGGGAGGCTCATTTTGGGAAAAGGCTTTATTCTAGTTAAGAATTTTTTTCTGCAGTCCATTTTAAATTTCAATTTCTAGATATATAAAATAATATTCAAAGGTGTTGATTCTCCCAAACAGTCCTACAGTGAAGTAATCAGCATAATTATCTTCCCTATGACTCTCTCTAATAAATAAAAACTACTTTCACGTGTGTGTACACTTTCTTTTCCAAATAAGTTGCTTTTTTAAACCATTTCCAAAAGAACAAACTGGTTAAAAGAATAAATGTCCACTTCCTAAAACCTTTGGTTCTTCCTGTTCAGACAAAAAGACAGACATTTAATAAATTTTGCTTTTGCTAAAATAATAAAAACATGTGCTGTTGAACAAATATTCTACCTTAATTTAGCAGGGCCTAGACAAAATCAGTGTTGCCGTTGGCAGGATGGCTTGTCCTAGGGTGAGTCCCCTCTGTCCAGCCAAGTTGGGGCGATGAGGGTTCTCCTGATGGTGGGGCTGGGCCGCGGCGGCTGGGAAGGGCTTCTGCAGAGGAGCCCCTCTGTGGAGGAGCTTCCAGGATTGGGTTGAAAATCATTTGCCTCAGATGCCTATTGAGTTATAGCAACTAAAACACTTGACAGGGCTTGTCTCAGCAAGAGCACACACCATATGCTGTGGGAACATTCCCAAGCAGAATATTATCCTCCTAGCGCCCCGGCGAGCTCATTAATACTCCCGTTATCCCGTTCACTGGGACTAATCCAGCAACTCCTGAAGTTGGTGAGGAGATTCAAGTTGTCTTTAGAATGCTTTGAATAAAACCTTCGGTAAAGTTTGCATAATTTAAGTCACACTGGTGGAATTATTTTCTAAAGTTATAAAAGTTGGTTTATTTGCGGGTTTCTTTATTTCAAGTTACCTGTTTTTCTCCATCTTATGAAAAGCAGTGATGTGAAATGGAAAAAGGAATACATTTTTATAGCAGGATTTGAATTTGTATACATTACTGCTATTTTTCTCAGTTTTTCCAGAGGAGGACAGGGATGAACTTCCATTGGCATTCCATATAATACTAATTCAAATGCAAATTTAAATGTTGATCAGGTATTTTCTCCAAATATCTGATCAGAGCATGGGAAGAACTGTAGAAATTTTCTGGTTGATGTGGATAAAGAAAGTGCCAGATTAAGTTATTGTAGTTCTCAGTCCATTCCGGTCATTCTTTATTGCTTTCTGGTCACAAAACAAATTTAATAGAAAAATAATCTTTTGCAAAATAACTTATTATATGTAAGAGAAGAAGAATTGGGCTTTGCCAAAAAGAAACCCCCCTCAGATCCCAATATTTTTCCAGGCTGTATTTCTTTATATGCTGGAAAATTTTCTTTCTTTTTTCACTCCCATTCATTTTAACAGCAGATTTTAATTTTTCTTTTTGAAAAAAAAAAAAAGAAAGAAAAAGAATAGGATGTGTGGGGAGTGAGGAAGAATGAAGCTACAAACTAAACAGACAAAAGATACTGTTTCAAATAAGTATATTTATGGTAGTGGGAGGGAAACTTAGACCAAACAAGAAGAAAAGAATGGAGAGGATCTACTCTGGATTCCACTGATGTGGTAACAGCTGTTATTACAGTATCCGGCTTTTTGAATTAAATATTGATAGAAATAAATGAATAAAAGGCTGAGTAAACTGAAATGTGTGCTCTGCCTTCCTAAAGCTTTTTTTCAGCATCTGGAACACCAGAATCAACACCCTTTTATACAATTAATAGTATTAAATAATGACATCAGCTGACAGGAAATAAGAAAGTTCCTATGGCAACTAAAAATAAGCACAGGAGGAAAAACGCATCAAATGCTGTCAGCAGACAGCATAAAAGGCGGCTGTGTGTAGATAACAGAACACGAGCATACACAGAAATCCGACTTGTAAACATATGCGTTTCGATAGTTTTTACTGGTAGTTTTTTTGTTTTGTTGGGTTTTTTTTCCCCGAAATGGGAATGTGATACCTTGGTTACAGCATCTACTTATCGATATCTCAAACTGTTGTGCTGCGATAGGCTTATGGTTTATGGCCTGTGAAACACAGGGACAGAGCCCCACAGCTTCAGGAGAGGAGGTGTATCTCCTCGGATTCGTACACTGTTTAGAAAGCCTTTGGGTGCTTCAAATCTCGTGCACGTCTGCCGCTTTCTCTCAAGGTTACTCTTTGGTCTCCACATACAAAATGTTTGAGAAAAGTTTTTGATAGAAGCAGAAGTGCAAAATGGCTGGTAGAAATGTGACTTGTGGAAGAAACAGGGCTGTACACATCGTGTAGACACTACTTACACATGCAACTATATTCATTTAACGTTATACTGAGCTTGAGAAGGTGTAGATGATAAAATCCCTGGTTGGAGGGGAAACCTGAGTGTGCAGCTGCACCGCTGAGGCTACAGCTGAGCCATGTGCGAGCTGCTCCTTTCATCTCAGTGGGAGAACTAGTTTTGATGACAATTTAACTCTTGAAATTCCTGGGCTATCTGCTTTTCCTACCTATCTGATCTTCCAACCTTCACCTCTCTCATAAAAAGCAAAACCGACTGCCCTCCCTCCCCTGCCAGACCTGTGCAGGGCAGAGAGAGCTGCACCGTTTCCCCTTCACTCACTGTGCTCTGAAGTTGTCGTTGCCCCCACAGCCCCATCCGGGCTCTCCCTTCTGATACATAGATGTTGCTGTTTTCATAGTAAAATCCTTCTGCAGAGCAATGCTGCAGCTCCACACAAGACCGTGCCGGAGTGGCTCTGCTCGCCAGGGCTCGATGGGGAGACAAACCCACTGTCGGTGTCTTGGCCAGCTCAGGAAACTTGGTTTCTGAGCGGGAGAACATTCAGGCCTGCAGATAACCGGGGAGAAATACAATCCCATTGCTATTTCTATCTTGTTAAGTGATAAAAAAGAGTTTATTAGTTATGTCAGCTATGACGTTATGAGGTGGCGTGGGAGAATGCCAAAGCAGGACCAAAAGCAAGGGCTTGGAGAAGTGGATTCAGACTGCCTTGATGCTAGTAGAGGCTTTCATCTTTACTCAGGACTCCTGTAATTTCTGTTTTTTTATGTGTCTGTGCTGATTGCTGACCCGAATTTTGAATTCAACTCTCCAATTGTACAAGGCAACGCCATTGTTCCAAGGATAACTTCATTTTCAGTTTTAATACTATACAACCAAGAGGACCTCCTGGGGCATGAAGCCCACTCCTTAGCTGTGGTGGGCAACTATATCGTATAGTTGCTTTCATAAAATTAATTTGGATGTGTTCATATATATATATATTTATATATCCTTCTCACTCCTGTTGTGCCATGCTTATATGATGCTGTATTGCAGATGTAACCCATCATTATGTGACTCAGGCTGCAAGTCAACACATGTAACCACAGGCACGGGGAGTATGAATAGATATCAGCCGCTGATACTATTATAGCTTACTCTGCAGTTTGGGTATGTACAGGCTGTTGTGAACAATACCCTGCCCCTGTGTGGACTATACTTGCACTGCCTGCAAGTGACCATCCGCACAACTCCAGAGAAATTCGGGAACTGATCATTCGGTAGTCCAGAGCAAAACATCAGAAACCGGGTGATAGAGTCACTCAAAGAGAACCACTTTCTCAAACTGGCTGACAAGAACAGGAGTAAACATGTTGTGTTTTGCTCTGACATAATTAGCACAGCAAAGAAATTAGCTGTCTTCTGATTGATTAAAGGTGTATACCACACATAACTACTCCAGCAAACAAAATGCTGCTGAAATTATCTGAACCAGGACGTCACTGTGAAAGGAAATTGCACATTATATTGTAACAGAAATTCAGGGCGTAGCAGCTGAGTATTGACAATTACCTCCGGATCCATAACAAACTCATTCTCATTCGTGTCTTGGCTACCGGAGCAGAGCAGAGCAGCCTGCGTCCGTGGGAGCTGCAGGTCTTGCGTTAGGGAACATTTGGTCTCGGAGCCGCCAGTTCCCGTAGCGGTGTCGGGCAGGTACAGCCCGGAGCAGGAGGCAAGGCAGGCAGCACAGCTTGTTCTGTCCTTCCCTCTCTCCGTGAGCGCCCTGTGCTCTTCAACAGCTAGAGGAACTTATTGACCACTTCCCCGGTGCTGCTACAGAGCTGGGTAATTACAGTGATTACAACGATTAGATTGCAATGAAGTTTTCCCGACTCTGTTGGTGAAATGCTGCAGCTCACCCCACCTTTTATTCATGGCAGACAGTAGATTTGCAGACTGTATGAACGGGTGCTGCAGGAGTAATCCTCTGGGGTTTTTCCCCCCACAGCTAGGATATATTCTTCACCTCGTGTGAACTAGCAGGGCAGTAAAACAGACAGCACCTCTACTTTGTTCGAGTCAGACTTAACATTTAATTTACCCTCTCGTATTCAATAACTCTCTCTGATAACTGTGTTGAAAAAAACAACCACCAATGACAAGCAAACAGCATCAGTGACCTCATAATTTTTGTTTCTTGGGTAAAGAGATGTTCTTGATTTGTTGAAGAATCTTAAGTGTTAAGAAAGAAATAGAAGGAAGTAAATATATGGTTTGAGTGTACTAAACAAGCTCTAAAGAAGACACTGGGATTGAAAAGTTTAGGCTGGGTTTTTTTTTGTTTTTTTTTTTTTTAAATAAATTTTTTAAAGAAGAAAATGTCAATGTATCTCTTAAAAATAATTAGTTTAGTTGTAACATAGAGTGAACTAAGGCATTATAACTAACACCTGTAAGACCTGTACTAAAGCCTGCTTTTAGTAGCTCAGAACATGACTGCTGAAATGCTGACTGCTCAAAATGCCAAAATTTATGGAGGTTTAGATTTTAAAAATGTCTGGAAAGCACAAAAATGAGTTTTCATTTGAAAAATGTGCTTCAAACAATGCAAATGCTCAAAGAGTTTCAGAAGCCTTGTTTGTGGAAGGGATAAATGAAAGGTCATTCTTCTCTCTTGTGACATTTGTCATCTTTTGCTCTGATAAAGTCCAGCTCCGTTGAACCTGGTGAACTTCTTGACGAAAGGATTTGGCTTACCTACTCTGATGCAAAAATTTCTCCTCTAGCAACAGTGACAACTTATTCAGCAAGCGCGACTCGGATTATTTGACCCAGCACTGGCTGCTGGGTAGACCCAGAAGCTGAGAGGGAGCCTGGGTTGGTCATCACTTTTTCAGTGAAGTCAGCTGTTGAAACTATATGTCTGGTGTAGGATAGAGGAGCCAGAGGCGCTCACACAGGGTCTACAGCTCAGGTAACTCCTGTTGATCCACTACGTGAACAAACTCCTAAAAGAAAAACACTTTTCAGCTGGAGTGAAGAAGTGAAAATGGGAAAAAGAAAGATGTTAATGTGTAGTGTAATGGATTTTTCCTTTATAGACTGACTAGTCTTCTATGAAGAATTTTATGGTAACAGATCTCTTGTTTAGTGGATCACTTGCAGATTATGATCGACAATTCTCTTTGCTTCACTGATCAATATTTCAGTGAATGTGTATATAGTAAATTTACATTGGATGTTCGTGGATAGTATACTTGGAACAGTTTACAGTGACTTTGTAAGCACTCAGAACAAGAACTTCAGAAACAAAATAAAATTGGACAATGTACATACAACAAGTCAGTCTATCACTGTATAGGACATCTCGCAGAAACTGAAGGAAATTCTGAAATCGGTGGGTCAAATGTTCTGTTGGCATAGCTGTCCTATTCTGTTGGAAGGAACTTTTCTCATTAAAAACAAATGCAAAATTTTGCATGAAGCTGTTTTTCAGCTAATTTAGAGCAGGCTCTTTCATGTGCTTATTCCTAAGGGATGCAAAACATTCTTGGCTACTACTGAAATGAAAGATGAAATTGTTTAGTACCTTGTGGGACTGGGCCACCAGTAATCAAGGCTGATTGCATATTCTTGGGACCTCAGGTAAGGCAGTAATGCCGTCTACTCAGTGACCTGATATACTTAAGAAATATAGCCGTCTCACTGGAAACTCATTGCATATGTTTAACCTGAAAATAATCAGAAATATTTTATTGCATTAGTAAATTAAAAATATTAATTCATTGCACCTTCGAAATTGAAAGTACCTTTCTTTTCACTTTGAGTATGTAGGTTTTTTCCTTGTTTGGTACGTTTCTGTTTCTTCAGCAAGTGTAATTTGGAAGAGGAAGAGAAATATATGACTAATGCAGTAAAATCAATCGTGATAGCAAGTTTAATATCCAAAAAGTTCTTCAAATATTCTGGAAAAAAATCTAAGTGATGACAAAATGTAGTGTGATAGTTAGTACTCATTTGCTATATTAAAGTAAAAAATGCACTGTAGTTTAATTTTCCTCATGATTACAAATGGCTTTTAACTTTACAGGCAAGTCCAAACTATACCACAGCTTTTGAGATAACCAGGTTATCTTGCACATGCAGCTTAAAATGCACATGGCAGAAGGGCATATGACATACATAAGTCACTGTCCAGAGCCCAGTGCAGTGCATAAATATTGTTCGCATAGCACAGAACATATTTATAATTTTATGCTAATGTATGGTAAGGAAATTTTTCAAAACAGTCTAGCAGGAGTGTTTGAAATCTTCTTAGTGTAAGTGACAGGATTAATTTATTAAGCCTGGGTTCCAAATCCCCATTCCAAGTTCAGGCCCTTCAAGGCTAGACACGCAGGAATGCCTGGTGCCTGGGAATCTCCTGACCACAAAGGACACATGGCAGAGGGGAAGCTGCCAGAAAACTCCTTTTTGTTGAAGGCTGTGGTGGTAAGAAGGATGAAAACCTGCAGGGCTTGTACCCATAATCGATTGCTGATGGTTTGAGCAGACGAACGGGTGCTCCAAGGGGGCCAGCTTGCCCAGTGAGAGGCACGAACTGGAGGAGAGGAGCTAGGAAGCCCTCAGTGGAGCAGTCTGGTCCCTCAGATGGGACAGGTCCCTTGGTCTGCACTCCTAAATGAAGTGAGCCTAGAGACGGTCCTCGGCCCTTTGGCCACCAGACACAGGCTGCCCACGTCCACCCTACAAAGCCCTTGGCTCTGTGTCTCTTCCAGATGCCCTGTGGCACGCCCATGACCCCAGCTCAGAGCTGGTTTGCATTTGATTTTGTGAGGTGGAAGTGTCTGAAGTGATGCTGTTGCAGTGGCGTGAAGCTGAAGGTACGCCTTGGGTTCCCTGGGCCACGATGCGGGGCAGGCAGGGATGGCCGGGGGTGCAGAGTCTGCTGGGACAGCGGTGGGGTGGTGTCGGGTTGGAGGTAGGGATGGGGACATTGGAAAAATGAAATAGTATGGATGAACTCCAGCCTGGTACCTTGGCCCTTTTATTTACCAGGCAAGAGACTCTAAACCAAAGTGAGTGCCTTGGGTAAAGGTTTAGTCTGACTTTTTTTCAGCTGTCACCCTGTGTTCATGGAAAACCCGCTGTTAAAGAGGACTGCTTTGTGAAATTGCATCAAAGAGGGATTTTTACTGTTTGTCATTGGATTGTATTCTGGTGCTAAATCACATCACCCCCAGAAAGATGTCAGGAAAAAATGGAAAACGTGTCGCTGCTGTCATCCCAAGTTTTGTTTACATTTCTTTACATTAAAGCCCTGATTTGTGTAGGAGTTTTGAGGTTGATCTTATCCTTGTCTCTTCTAGGTTTCAGGAATATATTGTTAAGTATTAAATCAGGTCTTGGTGTTGCTTGTAGTATGTTTACATATTGTAAAATCATATGGTCTAAATGCTGCTCCTAGGAAAGCATATCAGCACTTAAAGCCATAAGCTCATAATGTTCAGTTTAGGCATCCTGCATTTTGTTATTATTTGCATGTGCTAACGTTATGTATTAAAAGAAATGTTAAAAGGACACAAAGCTTTGAAACTTAAGCAGTAAAACATAATTCTGTTTTTTTTTCTGCCTTTAATCTGTGCAATTTTAACCAGCTTCCTTTGGGTTTGTGCACTGTGATCAGTATTTAATTAAGAGAACACATACTATTCTTTTGTCCTCACTGATGGACCTCTTCTGCTGAAACTCTTTAAAGTCAGACACCTGGCATGGAAACATGCTTCATATAGATGGCCTGTTAATGGACGCAGTATTTGATTTTATCCTTATGTGTTCACTGAGCATCCAATGCCTTATTCATTTCACATTGTGCAAACCTGCTGTAATGCAGAATTATTTGTTTCCTTATGACCATTTCTTTCATGTTCATCATTAGCATACCCAGCTGTTTCGCAAGCAGTAATGAACTTACTGCCATACTCCTGTGCTGCAATGAAGAGTATTATTAGTCCCATTTTTCAGATAATAAGCTGAAGCGGAGGAGTATAAATAATAACTTTAACTACAAATTTTGGACATTGAGTAAGACAGCAGTAGACAACTATTCCTCAGACTTTATTTGTTCACAGTACAGCCCTCCCCGATGTCGGATGTGGGTGTGAGAGCCCCGTGCTCCTGCAGGACAAATCACAGCCACATGCTCGAGGCGGGTGGCCGGCTAAGGGGCCATCAGTGGCTGCGGAGGGGTGGCTTTGGGCAAATGGTTTGTGAGGTTAGCTGGGTAAACGGGCTTGAAAGGAGACCGATGCCTTTCCCTTTCCCACCACAGGGAGCGGTCCGATCGACGCAGCCACCTTGTGTAACCTCCACCTCGGTTTCGTGTCTGGCTCCTGGGCCAGCGCATCTGGGAAGAGCAATTGCAGGGGAAGTCTTGTCTTAGCCTCCTTTGTCCTGGGGTCGGAAAGAAAATAGGCTTAGCATGGACAGAATCCTTGGAAAGGCTATTTATCAGCTGCTACTAAGCATATGCAATCAGATATTTTCTCAATTATTTATAACTTGGCTACGTTTGAGTGTTATACCCCTCCACACACATAAATGCACAACAAAAGGCTTATCCATCACACAAAGACTATTCAATGCCAAATTTCACTTCCTTGCCTCAAGTCATCATACTGCCAGAAATTATTGACAAAACTGTTGTAGTAATCACTGGTAAATAGTATGATTGGCAAATAATATATTTTCTGCTGACTTTATTATTGAAAACAACTGGACAATTTATGCTGACACTCTTTTGGAAAACAGACATGGAAAATTTCAGCCCCAACAGTTAAATTCTGGAAGAGTTTTGAACGACTGAAATGAAGGGTTTCTAATGGGAAGAGTTTGGCAGCATTAACTGCAAAGAGCCTTGGCCATTCAGTCTGCAGTTGCTTTTCTCGAATTGTGAGTTGCAAATCACCTCTATCCCTAATTCTCCACAGAGTCACAGTCCCTGGTAAGGCACCCAGGAATTTTTATTTTTTTGTGTGAGACATGGGGGTAGAAAGGTTGAATAGCTCTAGTCTACAGTATTTGTATGAAGACCACACTGCTAAAAGCACATATGGAAGTATAAGAAGATAAAATAAAAAGAAGACATGAGTTTTATGTGCAGGGTACACAATGCATGTAATGAAATTTTTCAGTTTATTCATCACTCTGGAATGAGTAGGAATAGTGTTATCTGTTACTTATATAGCTGATACCTTCCAGCCATAGAATCAGTGTTAATGTATTTACAGGAACAGTTTTGTTTTTAGTTATGTGAATTTGATGTAAGAAAGATGCAGACTCTAATGTCATATTAGCTTGAGTCCTGTCCACAACTGAAAAAATCAGTACGTACTTGTTACAGCAAACAAGTTATGGAGAGAGTACAGGGGGAGTACTGTGTGGTTATGGTACCAATGCTGTTTCTTTGACTTTGCTCAAAGAAATCCCAAGCGCAACAATGCCATAACTTATTTTATAAGCTTATAATTCTGGTAACATGTGCTTAAAAAGAAAGCCAAAGGGCCTCATCATCGAAGTGCTTCTTCTTCAGGTAAAGACAATACTTTGTAGGATCCGTGCAGCAACTCTTTTAACAGCATGGGGTTAAAATGTGCTTATTTTTACATCTTTGGGAATTGTCAGTTATTTTGTACCTGTTTATTTCACAGTCAGATTCCAATTACAACCTGCTGCTAGGAAACCTGGCCATAAAAGTTGGAAAATACAACATGAAGACATTATTACATACTGAGGTATCATCAGAATAGTTGGTGTGTGTATTTGGGAGGGGGTGAGGGAGAGTAGCAGCTCGGAGGCCTTTTTCATTTCACTTGCTAGGCATGACCCAGTGAACTTCTTGTGACTGGGAAGATTACGCCAGCACATTGCAGAAAACAGGTTTTCACTATGAGCACATTCATTCCCCGACTGGATGTGTCAGGGGGAAATAAAAAAGCCAGATTGTTATGATTGATAAAACAGAATTGATTGGACATGACAAAACTATGAGTCAACACCCTGAGGCATGTTTTACCATTGTGGTGATACAATTATTAATATTTAAGATTTTTGTTTGTTTCCCCCTCCTCACTGCTGATCGAAGGCAATACAGGGCATGCCTCATAATACAGTCTCCACCAAGAGCCATCCCTCCACGTCCTCACCTTATGTGCCATGTGAGTCCTTCTTAGAGCTGTGGCAGCTAGCAAGCTACTGAAGGAGTCCATCCCTGCCGGAGATGGATACCTGGCTTTGTTAACATCAAAATGATTGGTTTTCCTCACCTCTTTCTTTTTTTTTTCTTTTTTATTTCTGATACTATCTATAGGCTGGGTCTCTGCAATCACTTGGCAGAGCACAGGGGAAGAGAGGGGGCGATGCTGTCCAAATGTTCTCTCCCTGTGATTGTGGTTCATAAAGCTCCCTTCTGACCTGTCCGAAATTGTACTTGTGTTATCACACACTCAGATTCCCCAGATCTCTGACACCAACCTGCAACCCCAAAATTAGATGGTAACAAGGTTCTTATGATAGGATAACAGGAAAGTCACTTGCAAATTAAAAGAAAAATCTGCTTTCCTCCCGCCTTTTTCTCAGCAGTTTTAAGCCTTTTAGAGGTCTTTGCACTGTATTTCAGTAATCTTTATCTTCAAGAATTCAAGCAGCTTTTTTAGCCCAAAGGAACAGCTTTTTAAGATACCTATTTTTCTTAGCAAGACCACATCCACTTGGAACAGAAACATATTACCTGGAATTTATAATGTAATATTGTTTCTCTGAGTCATCATAATGAATCCACATTAGTTTATTATCACTTACGTTCAGCCCCAACGCATTATCTAAATGATGTTGGGTAGCTTGTGTATCTGAGCATTGAAGTCTTATAAATGGTAGCTGCTACTCTGATTTAGAACTTGGATGGGCAAAATGGCCTTTATAATGAGTATTTGTTTATTAAAAGTGATAAAATCTTAGGCAAGGCATTAAAGCAAGATTGGGACAATAGAAACACACACTGAAAGATTGTGAGAAACAAATATATTTCACTTTGTGTTGGAACACCCATGACCATACTGAATGAGATCTGCCTGCACACGAGTTTCCTTGCTAACACCACGTCCACGCCCGCAGAAGGAGACCAAAGGGGCTGAAGATCTGCCTCAACTTTTGGAAGGTCGCGGAGTGCCCACCCATTCTGCTCGTCCCTCTGCCTTCCCAAATCCTGAGGGCCTGGAGGAGACCCAGCTCCACCATCCATGGTTTAACTGCCTGAGGTGTCAGCAAGTCACTGGTTGGCTGTGGCTTTTGTTGGGCTGAGCTCAGCAGAAGACTCACGTTCCCTCAGAATCATCCATTTTAGTCCCTAAGTGGTTGTGTCCTTTTTATAGCTGTCTACCCCACTGCTTCTGTTGTCACGTCCTGTGATGCTTCAGGTAATAATTGCTACTGCTGCTGGACTAGTGCTGTTGTCACTATACATGTACCTGTAACTACATAACATCATCTACTCGGACAATGTGGAATTGGGTATATTTCAGATTTGTAGATATTATCACATATGACGAAAAGATTTTTCATCTCAAGGTTCAACACATAAACATCAGAGTTTATGTTCATGCTTACCAACATAAAAAAGCCATCCTTTTTTCTTTAAATTGGAAGTCGCAATTTAAAATGAATACACTTGTCTTTAAAAATGCTATTTACATTCATGGCAATGACAGCCTGTTCTAAGGCCTAAATTTACTCTGATTATTCTCAGATGTTAATGAGTTCAAAAGTGCTTTTTTCCAATGGGAAAAATATTTTCTGTATCCCTATGGCCAACCTGAGTTAAATTGTTTTGTCCAATATTATCTATCACATTGTGTAAGTCTCCACAGTGGATTAAGATGGTTTTTAATTTTTTATTTAATTTTTTTTACTTTGGAGCTTTTTCAGTTTCTGCGGTATGGAAGAAGCTTTTCTGAATTACTTCCAGTGAAATTTTTAGTTGTGAGATGCCAACATAATATTTTCTTCGTTTGTGTTACTTCATCTAAAGCTGAGAGACTAAGTTAAAAAAGCAGAAAAAAGTTTCTGTCTTCCAGTTTGCAAACAAAACCCCAAATGGACAAGAAAAACATCAGCTGATTCTGAAAATTAAAGAATATCTGGATGTATTTACAGAGATATTCTTCCACGTATGGCTGCTTTTCAGAAGTGCCTTGGCATCTTACTGTCACTGATTTCGATGGAGACAAAGCAGCTGGCCTACTGCAGTATTTCTGAAATCCCAGAAGGTAATGAACTGCTTTATTAGGCACCAAATACCTTTGAAATCAGGCCCATGATGACCAGAAGCAATCTGTCAGTTCACTAGCTAAAATTAATATTTCTTTTGTGTAATAAACTAATTTTAAATGTAAAGCATAGTTTAAAAACTTAATTTTCCCCCCTGTGTAAACGGCAGATAAAAGGTCATTTATTTTACCTGCAGAAACGATTTTAACAAGCTCTTTTTGTGCATTCTTAAAATTTTTGCTCTAACTTTCATCTGAATACTGCTCATAAAAAATTCAAGATGAAAGTTATCACCAGAAAATGCGCCCGTCACTGTTATCTGACACAAGTGTGTATGTACAACTAATCATCTGAATAAAGGTACGTGGGACAGCTGAAAAAACGTGGGAAAAATACCAAGTTTAGCATAACTATAGCGAAAGTTGCAAATGGTCGTGCCAGTCAATGAAAATTAAACTTTACTCAGGGAATAACTAAGTGGTGTGCTATGGCCGCGCAGGGCTGGAGCCCAGCTGGGCCCGCAGTGAGCCAGCTTCCAGCCCCTCGGCGCGGAGAGCGCGGGCTGCCGTGGGGAAGGCTCGGGGTGGTTTGTTTTCCGCCTGGCCAGTGGCACTCGCCTCTTCTCGACTGCCTGGTTAGCACAAAGGCGGCCGGTGAATGCCACTCTTCGTGAAACGGGTGAAATGAGGCTTGCGATGAGTCAGGGGAACGGCTTGACTGGGTGAAACACGAAGGCCTAGACCTGTTAACACAGCACTTAGGTTCAACTTAGTGAGGTTAGGAAAAGGGTACAGAGGGTAAAGCCAGGATCTGCTTGGAGTGGAAATATTGTTAAAGTCCTGCTGGTCATTTGCGGTGATGCTGGGTGCTTAGCTGACCTGCAAACAGTGTGAAAAAATGGTCCCCTCCCCTAGAGAAGGGTGACAGCTCTTCAGGGAATGGCACAGCATGCGACACATGAGCAGCCCAGGGTGTGATGTTTGGGGAGGGAGCGATGCCAACAGTGGTGGCCTTGGAAAGCCTCATCAGGATGATGGTGGGACCTGAGAGGGTTAGTTTCACAGCACGGGTCACCGTGGTGGGCCACTTACCTGTATACTACAGGGAGGTCTCCCACCAAATCCCTGTCTTTTGTCACCTCCTCCCTCCTGTCACCATAGAATCATAGAATGGTTTGGGTTGGAAGGGACCTTAAAGATCATCTAGCTCCAACTCCCCTGCCATGGGCAGAGACACCTCCCACTAGACCAGGTTGCTCAAAGCCCCATCCAGCCTGGCCTTGAACACTTCCAGGGATGGGGCATCCACAACTTCCCTGGGCAACCCTTTCCAGTGCCTCAGCACCCTCATAGTGAAAAATTTCTTCCTAATATCCATTCTAAATCTCTCCTCTTCCAGTTTGAAGCCATTCCCCCTTGTCCTATCACTACATGCCCTTGTAAAAAGTCCCTCTCCAGCTTTCTTGTGGGCACCCTTCACATGCTGGAAGGCTGCCCAGCGTGTTCCCAGTACCTCCTCCAGGTCCTCGCCTGACGCTTGCTGAAACCACTGGAAATATTCCTGTCAACTTCAAGAATCTTTTCCTTCCTCGAGTATGTATCCAAGGGCTGTAGCCTCTGAATCTCTGATTTCATCTATTATCCTGCATCTTATTTTAAAAGGGTGGGGTGGAAGAGACCCTATATCCTGCATGAAAACCCAAAGGGCTGTAAAGAATTACTCTCTTCACCAGATCATGCCCTGATTTCACTCAGTCTTAAAATCAGGCTTTCTCACACTTCTCCTTTATCAGCTCCACTACATTTTGGAAAAAAAAGATTACTTGCTTCCCTGACATAGCAGAGGCTGTTTATCCCAAAAATGTTTAACACAAAAATGTTTCTATTCACGTAACACAATTTGTACACACACAGGCTGTAGTATACACAGGCATGTTGAAGATCAGGCCAATTTTCACTTTTTAGCTTCAAAAAGGACTTTTTTGTCAGTAAATCACATGGGATTTTTTTCAGTACTTTATTCTTAGCGACATCTTTTGGGGAGGCACAGAAAGGTAAAAATCAAGAGACATTTGCTATTTATACAAATACTCCATGCTTATTGCTCATAAGGAGCAATTTGAAATGACAAATCACTGTTCTATAAATCAGATATAGACAGACAACTTACTGGACTCCTTCCAAGATACACTGAGACAGGCACCAAAATATCAGAGTGTAATTACTTTCATTATGTATTCCAATTAATGTGAAAACAACTGAGACTGTAAAGATCTCATCCTGCTAATTTTTACTGATATAAACCCCAATATTATTTATAGAATTGGTTGTCCTCTGTTTACTCGACTAAAATATGGACTAATCAGGCACTGCTTTTCTAGAAATAGAAATAGTTCTTGAGTATGGTAATTTGCCATCTTATGAAATTTTCTTTATTTAGCCAAAACACAAGTGCATATTTTAATTCATGGCATTATTTTAAACTTACGTCTGTTTTAGAACCAATGACTTAACTAAAAAAAATCCTAAACTAAAAGACTGAAAGATATAGTCTCATGTGTGAACCCATGTTCTACTTCCGATATTCCCAAGGTGTTTTGTTGTTTGACCACAGCCCTTTTCCAATAAGCATAAGCAATGATTTTATGTTGAAAATTATTTTGATAATGAACTCATCTTCACCTTTGACATTGTTTCAGTGGGGGAAAGGATATATGGCAGTTGTGGGCATGTAATCGTTTGTGACTCTGTATTGTCAATAATTTAGACATTCTTTGTCTTTCAAAAGCAATGATTTGTCTGTATTTAGTATTTTTTTTTTGACATGTGCTTCCTTCTTCCTTTAAAGGACAGATTCATTTTTGCATATCTGGAGTTCTCCATAAAGGGAAAAGAAATAGAATGAATCTTAAAGCATTGTAAAATATTTTTTTAAAAAACTAATTAAATACTACATTTTAATAAAAAACCTTTAGCTTTCACAAAGGATTGGGAAGTTAAAGGAAAAAGCTCAATCACAGCTTCCTGGAAAGGCAGCCCATTTTGTTAGTGGATGGAGGAGAAATGTATTGCAAAACCTAAGGCCTGGGATTTGAAGCACCCTGAGTGTCCTGCTGGCTATTAGTGTCACCTGCTCAACCTCAGGAGGACCTGGGGACAAGAGGTGGCTTTTTGTTACTTCCCTTTTTTTCCGACCTTGGGTGACAAGGTATATTTGTAGATTAATTAGCGAGAGAGCAAGTTGTCCATGCAGTGGATGAGCATACCATGAGTCCACAGTCCAGGGCTTCCTCCCAACTCCCGCTGCTGTACTGATCTGGAAGTTCTCCCTCCTGTGTTGCAAGGGCACCCCTGCTTCGCCCTTGGGTTTCTGCCCCTGGCAGCTGGGCCAGCCAGGTCACCCCCTCCTTTTCTTGAGGAGCTCTCCTGGCAGGCCGGCATCCCAGCCCTCTCCCACTATTACTCCAGGCACACCACTCTGTGTGTACCAGCCAAAGTTTCAAAACAGCTCCAATGTCAATTTCCTGTACATCTCTCAACAGTGAACTTGAATAACATTTTCCACATGGTGATGTTTCAGATGATTCTTCAGTCTTTTTTTTTTTTTTTTATAATAGTAACAGCAGAGGCATAAAGTTTAAAAATGAGAGTTTCCTGCTCTGCTGCCTGCCTGGGGTGATCATGATGCTGTATCAGACCAAGAAATCTTCTCCACCCTTGGTGCAGCTCAGTGGGTGCAGACTTGCATGGAAGTTGAATGCAGTGTGCGGGTTCGTGATGGCCATGGTTTGGTAGGTTGGTTCTTCCTGGACAAGTACTGCCTGCACAGAGAAGACCACTGAAGACAAGGACATCTTGCCTTGGTGGGAAGTATGTGTCAGGCCCCAGAACTCTTTTATGCAGAGAGGAAGTGTATTGCTTTTGCCTGCTTATAATCCCTCAGCTTCCCAAGCACTGAATTATGTTTGTAATCCTCTCCTCCTCTATCAGTTTAAGTCTTCTCTTCTGACCTCGTTCCTCCCTCTTGGCCCCTTCTTCATTGGCACCATGCTCTATTCAGGGCTTAATTACTGCACTGCACTTTGTGTTCCCTAGTTTGAAACTGCTACTTTTTGTTTTGTCATCTTCTGGTAATGCGAATAATCCCCTTCCTTTGAAGGTATTTATATTCTGTGATCTTGTCTCCCCTGAGCCTTCTCTTTGGCAGACTGTAGAAATTGAGTTTCTTCTGTGTAACCTAACTCACTAGATACCTTTTAATGTTTTCTCTGGGTATGTTTTCTGTGGTTTCACAGCACTCGCAAGCTGTGGGGAGCAGAGTGGACCCAAAACGAGGTCCCAGTGTGCTTGCCCATTGAAAGCACTCCGTAGCACATATTACCTTTACAAAATAGCAGTGTACAATCACTCATCCCTCCTGAACTTTTTCTCCAACTCTTAACATGAAGGAAAGTATCAAGGAAAAGGGATATCCATTAACCTATCAACAATTTGTTGATTTAAAATCTGTGCCCAGTCTAAAACCCGTAAGGCTATGATTCACCATGCAAGGCAGTCCTGAGACTGGATTACAGTTAAGAGTCCTTTTGGCTGAGCCTTATCTAAACTGCACTGGCTGAATACATTGATTCTAGTGAAGTTATTCATGGCTTACATTGACTGATTTAAAGCCTTTGTCTTTCATACGTAAATCTGTTCTTCCAGATGTAAGGTAGATGGAAAGTCTTGTGATTAGCTGCAGTGAGGATAAGTTAGAAAAGATAACAACCAGAAGTGCCGCAGGGCTCCCTCATGTCCTGGATCCTTCTCAGCAAGGGACTGTGTAATAATTTACAGAATGACTTAATTGAAGAAGCTATGGAAGTACAGTGATCAGAAAATTTACAGTGGTCTCTGATGTACAAGGGTACTGTCAGCAAGCACTAATGCCTCAGCTGGTTTTCCTCCATCATCTTGTCAGTGCTATTTATTTTTAGACCCTGATGGTTTAATCAAGTGCCACGCGGGCTGAAGGCTCCACATACCTGGAGCTCGTGGTGGGCTACAACTGCAGGTTGCAAGACCCTCATGGCAATGACTGCCATTCAGCCCTGTGCAATCTTGTTTTATTGGAAGTTATTCATTTAAGCAGATATGTTGAATCGTCCAACATTTAAAATCCTTCTTGGTCTGAGAAATCTTGCAGCCGCTAGTCATGCCTCTGAAAATAAAAGGATAAAACCTGTGCAGAAAAATACCTCACATTGTTTAGTGAGCATCTCTGGAAAAATAAAAGTAAACTTAAAAAAATGCTTTTTCTAGAATCCTTGTTTATCTCAGGATATTTTCAGCACAACACCTCCTCTTTTTGCTTTAATATAGTAAGTGATAATTGCACCCCTTGGGTACATCTTGGCTGACGCCTAAAACACATCTCGAGCTGTTTTCATATTACTATGAAAAATTGTTTGAAATGAGAGGCTACAAGCGCTATAATACCAGAACCACAAAATGAGGCATCAATAAACCTCCTCTATCATTTAAAAAAGCTAAGTGGTGCTGAGATTTATTAAATACCAAATATAATTCCATTGGTGCGCAAAATACCGTAGCTCCATTCAGTTGCATTAAAAACAAAGGAGAAAATATAAGAATAATGAGTGTTATGCATTTAGAAGTCTCATAGAGCCCAGATAATAACTCTGGTCTTGACTTGGCAGCACACAAAAGATCTACCCTGTGCCACAGAATTTCCCAAAAACTCGCTGGTACTAATAATGCTTAATGGCTTCAGTGGAACTAGAATTTCTCCCTATGAAAGTTACTTTCTCTGCTGTTATTGCAAAGGAAGTCCAAACCAAATAACATAATCAAAATTATGTTGTGCTTTCTAGCACAGATGATGCTATATTTTGTAGGCTTCTCCATAAGAGGTAAGCAGTGTGGATCTTGCCTAGTACTTGCAGGAGGGACCACCTGGGAATCCCACAAAGTGCAGTAGGCATAGCACGAGAAGTCACGGCTAACCATCTGACAAGTGGGAAGCCACAGCAGACAAATAAACTAGAAAACACCATTTGGCTGTAACAGAGGACCTCAGGGGACAGGTAGGGAAAAGATGAAGGGAGTGCAGCAGGTAAGTTCATGTGTGCAAAATGATCTTCTTCCAAGCCTGGACCTCATTTCATAAAGCAGTTCAGGCTGTCCACAACTGCCCCACAGGTTTTGTGCAGGCTTCTGCACAGGGATGCGTTCAGTGTG
Organism: Anarhynchus alexandrinus; assembly: GCA_008711295.1. Lineage (NCBI taxonomy): Eukaryota > Metazoa > Chordata > Aves > Charadriiformes > Charadriidae > Anarhynchus > Anarhynchus alexandrinus. The sequence continues at coordinate 39,959 of VUYV01000315.1, forward strand.
AAGAAGGCACTCTAAAATATAGATGCCAATAATCATTCTTAGTCCCTCTCTTCTAAAATTATAGACATTTCTAACTGAGCAGAGATGAAATATTCTTTACATGCCTGTCTAAATTCAGATTTATTATGGAAAAATGTACAGTAGCTTTTCCTTATGTACAAGACCCCCATGGATCCCAAGACAATGGGATCAAATTCCACAGCAGTGATCTTTTAATTTCAAGACAACATTAATTTATTAAAACATCTTGCAATAATCTTCCTTCCCATCCTCCTCCTGGCCCAAGAAGAATCCCATGCAACCAAAGTTTGCAGTTAAATGTATTTGTTGACATGACATTTGCTAATGATTTTTCCACTATCCTTCACTTTGAAGATATTTTTTTCTTAAGATTTCTGTACTGCCTGGCTTCAATTCCTCATCCTGCACAAACCCCACACTGCACAAAAGCAGGTATTTCTGTCAAACACTACCTGGCACAGTGGAGAAGGGCAGAACTGAGGGGTTGTAGGTCTGCGATGGAGAGGAGCACGAGGTTGCAACTCTACAGCCCACATCTCCAAGATGTCCGGACTCAAAATGCGTGAATGAAGGAGTGGGACAGGGATCCTTGAGCTTTCACCTTGCCAAGACAAGAGGACCCTGCAGAAGGTGGCTGGGCAGAGTTATGCCAGGCAGCTGGGCACTGCTCGGCACCACCCTGCGGTCCCAGCTCGGAGTGTCCACAGGGAGAAAACACCTCAGCTTTTTACAGGTAGTTTGTGCTTCTGAGGTTTCCTCTTTTGCTAGGAGGTCCCAAACTGTTATATGAAAAAAAAATCCTAGAACACAATTAAGATTTTATATATAATTTCACAGCAAACATTAGGTTTTGGTACACTGAATTATCAGGAAATTTGTGGATTCTTGCAACTTCTTATGCAAGAAGATGGAAACTTGCATGTATCAGATGTCAGCCTTTAACGGGTTGCTTGGTGCAACAGGAAAACATCACTGAAAATGTCCCTCATCACAAACCTCAAGAATGCAAAGAACAATGCGAACAACCTGCATGTGTGGTACAACAGCCCATTATCTGCTTGTTATATAATTATATGTTTTAGAAACGAATCCCATGCACACATCTCTAAGAGTGAAAGGAAAGAAACGGTATGAAATGTGTGCTGCACAGCCTTCAGAGAAGTGGGGAAAATGTAAAAAGAAAATACAATTTTGTATTCTGTGAATTCCAGTTCTTAAAAGCTGCCTGAGCAAACTATCTACTGTTAGCTGCCCTGTAAAGAAGAATGGGGAACGGGCAGCTGAAATATATGAAAGGAACAATAGTCTAAAAGCTAATTGCTCTTATTTCCATATAATTCAAAAAGATAAAATTGCCTGAGCAATATGACAGAAGTAATTTACTCCCAGCCTGTGAATAACTTAAGGCTTACATGTTTCCCTATTCGAGAAAAACTTGTGGAGGAAAGTTGAAACAGTATGCTTATGTATGCATTTCTTTCCAGGGTGAGGTTTGCCATTTAAAGATGGTATGTAGCTCTCGAGCCCAGGCAGGGACGAGTCTCCTCCAGAGAAGCACCCTTCCCCTGCACAGGGCTCAGGTCCTTCACCACAGCTTAAAAGTCAGCACACACAACCCCTTTTTGTACTAGCAAGAACTCCTGCTGTCCCCAAAAGCCTCCTGGGGAGGGTCTTTGTGGTTCATAGTGCCTGACTATATGTTGTAACCATCTCCCCACAGGAGGGGGGCATGGGGTGGCTGGGAAACCGAAGGTTCATGGTGCCAGAGCTGCACTCGGCGCTGGTCCATCAGCCTGAATTGCTGGATCTGTGCCTTGCCTTGCAAAAGCAAGAGGACGGCATCTCCTGCCTTAGCAGTAGACTCCAATAACAGGGAGCACTGCTGTAACTGGAAGTAGCAATTAAACTCAATACTGGCAGTGCTACATAGCAAGACTTCGAGTTTAATAGCTCAAAAGTTAGGAGAGTAAAAGTAATCATCATTCACACAAAAGCACACATCAAAATGTATTTCTTTGAAAAACGAAAGCAATTAATCTAAAATCACCAGGATAGAAAAAATAATTAAATCTATAGCTCCGAGTGAAAGAAAGTATTGTCACTACTATCATAGTATCATAGACTCATAGAATAATTCAGGCTGAAAAGGACCTCAGGAGGTCACTAGTCCAACCTCCTGCTCAAAGCAGGGTCACCTCGGAGCCCAGACCAGGTTGCTCAGGGATTTACCTGGTTGGTCCTGAAAACCTCCAGGGATGGAGACTGCACAGTCCCTCTGGGCAGCCTCTTCCACTGCCTGATGGGGAAAAAGTATTTCCTTTCAACCAATCTGGATGTCTCATTTCAATTTATGCCCGTTCTCTCTTGTTCTCCTGCCATGCACCACTGTGAATAGCCCAGCTCTGTCTTCTTGCTAAGCTCCCCATAGGTACTGGGGGGCTGCTGTTGGGTCCCCCCAAAGTTTCCTCTCCTCCAGGCGGACCAAGTCAGTTCCTTCAGCCTCTCCTCACAGGGCAAGGGCTCCAGCCCCCAACCAGCCTGCGGTCTTCTGCTGAACTCGTTCCTGTTTGTCCATATGGTTCTTGGCTGAGTATCTAGATGTGGGCTAGCAGCTGCTGAGAAATGGGGGATAATCCCTTCCCTCAATCTACTGGCTAATGCAGGCCTGGAGTGCTCCCAGTCATCTTCTTCTCCTTCATGTGCCCAGAAGTGTACTCCAAGAGGACTCACTGAATGATTTTCTGAGGGAATAAAGTGAGGCTGACCAGCCTGCAGTTCCCTGGGTTGACCTTTGTGCCTTTATGAAGATGGATGAAGCACCTGCTTTTCTCCAGTTGTTGGAGACCCCACAATGATCTCCATGACCTTCCAAAGATGATCGAGAGCAGCCTTGCAAGGGCATCAGCAAGTTCTCCCAGCAACCTTGAATGTAGCCCATCTGGTCCCATCTGGTCCCATGGACTTGTACAGGTGAAGTTCTCATAAGTAATCCCTGACTCAACTCTCATCCACTGCTGGCAGTTCTTCCCTTTGAACCCTGGGAGACCTTGTAACTGAAGACTACAGCAAAGAAGATGCTGAGAACGTCACTCTTATCTCTGTGTGCTGTCACAATTCACTCGCCCAGGCATCAGTGGCCTTGTTTTCCTTGTTCAGCCTTTTATCATTAATGTAGTGCCTGAAGCTCTTCTTATTGCCCTTGACATCCCTTGCAAGCCTCAATTCCAGCTGAGCTTTGGGTTTCCTGATATCGTTGCCTGGGCAATATTTCTAAACTTCTTCTTTGTAACTTGTCCTCCTTCCACCTCCTATATGCTGCTTTTCTTCGTTGGAGCTCTGCCATGAGCCAAGCCAGCTCCTGTTACACCCACCTGTCTTCCTGAATATCAAGGTGGACCCCACCTGTGCTTGGAAGGTGCTGTCTTTAAAAGCTTGCCAGCTCTTCTACATGTCTTTCACAGCTGCCCCATGGGATCCCACCTACCAATTCCTTGAACAAACAGCAGTCTGCTCACCTGGAGTCCAGGGCCTGTGCTGTGCTGCACTCCTTCCTCTTTCCCCACAGGATCATGGACCCCACTATTGAGTGGTCACTACAACCATGGATATCACTGACTATCGTGTCTCCAACCAGCTCTTCCTTGTCAGTGAACAGCAGATGCCAGGAATCATCACCCTGCATGATCCACCCAGTACCTCTATCAAGAAGTTCTCCCTTGTTGCAAAGCAAAACATTAAAAATAGGTATTGAAATGATAAAAATATGATCCAGGTTTACAAGTTCACATTCAGTAAACCATCCTCCGTATTTCAAGCCATCTCTGAGTTTTATCAGAAGCCTATTTTATGTAACAGGGGAAGAAAGAAAAAAAACTTTTCTTTTATGTTAAAGGAATCGAGTGGAAGGAATGCAATAGAAGAATGGACCATTTTAAACTCTGGCTTACTACATGAGATTTTCAGCTATTGAAAGGTCAGAAAGAACCCTGAAAGATCCATGGATTGTCTTCTGGAATGTGAAAACAACCAATTAGGTCAAATTACATCTCTGCCACATAATGTGGAATCTAATAGTGATCAATACAGGATGCCTAGGGTTTGAGTATTAGAAAGAATACAAATGAAGGATGCCCTTGTGCGGAACACCATCTGGTACCCCAGGACACAGTCTCATCTTCAGCAGCCATTGGGTTTGGACTGTTGGGGCTGCAGATTGCGCCTAAACCATGCTGCTAAACAGTCCTGGTGATCCCATCCTTTACAAACTCAACTAATTTCCTTTAGAGCTCATTTATAACTTTGGTAACAATAAATCACACAATTAAATTGTGTGTTATCTTGGAATAATGTTTCCTTTTTTTGTCTTAAACATACAGTAGTGGTTGTCCTCTAGCTCCTGTGCAACAGGAAACAATGAACAACAATTCCCCATTCACCTTCTTTCCACTGTACACAGTTCTCATAGATCCCCATCAACGCAGCTCTCAAGAGTTTTCTTTTCTGATGAACTTCCCTTGGGATACATGTCGTATGTCCATCTGTCACTTATCCCCTTCCCATGTGTCTCTCCCACAAACACCAGTTTGAGAACTGTTTACAAAACAGTCCACAGATCTCCTGGCAGACTCTTAAGCAAAACACAGTCTCTAGCCAAAGTCTGTGTTTTGGAAACTGTTTCTTTAGTAAGTATAGTTTCATTTTTATTTGATTATCTCCATTTGCTAAATGTGGTTAGCTAGCATTTTACAACAGCTATATTTCATCAGCTGGAAAGACGGGAGGGACTCTGATGCTGCATTTGGAAAAGGGAGTAGGAGAAAGATGTCAGGAATGGCCTTCACCAAGGTCTTTTAAGTTTTATGTATGCAGAGGGCTCCCCACATCCTGTGTCAAGGCGACTGCCCCGTGGAGGTCATCCCTGCCACTCAGGAATTCAGGTGGGAGGCTTTGGATGAGGAATTGGAGATTGCGAGGGAGAGGCAGGACAGAGACGCGGGGGCGTTTAGCCCCGGCGCACAGCGCACGCTGGTGTTTGCCCCCTGGGCTGTGGGCATCCTACTAACACAGTGCTCCGCTCGCTGTCCTGGCTGCCTCACGCCCGCAGGAGCTGGGTTTGTGCCCTTCGTGCCACCACCCTTTGCCTCCACATGTGACGTGGCGCAGGGAGCAGCACCTTTGCCATGCAACCACCAGGACACCACTCTTCCTCTGCGCCAGGGCTCCAGCAGAGCATAAGGCAATCTTGAAATATTACTCTTGGTGAAGTCGGTGGGATTTTGAGCATTTTTGCCTTGGCTTTAGTGACCTCGGGAGCAATAGCTGTATAAATCAGTGCCAGAAAATTATTTCTTGCCGTGAAGGTAGTTTGAGCACACAGCAGATGACAGGGGTGACGCAGCAGCAGGTCACAGACCAGCTCCCCCCACAACTCCCTGCACTGATGTGTGAGGCTTTACGATTCAACATGTGGCAGAGTACCTCCTTTCCAGTTTTTTCCCTTATGGAGCTGGTCAAGCTGCCTTTTACCCTTTTGTTAGCAAGCCAGGTCCACTAATAATTTTAATTCTCAGGGGGAGACTTACTTTGAGGATAACTCTACTGGTCATTCAGATCACAGTCAAATGTGTTGTCCTTACAAAAAAACCCAAACTGCTTCCCCTGCCTCTCATCATCTCTTCTGTAAACACAAAACCCACCAACCAAAGACATTATTCTAAATATAGCTGGGACAGGACAATGTCTTGTCTTTTCCTCAGGATGGCCAATAATTGTGATCGAGATTAAAAGAGGAAAGAAAAACAAGGCAAGGCTATTCATTCTTTCCTTGGTGATGTTTGGTTTTAGTCAAGGCTTTGGAAGACCCAGAGAAGATTCCTCAAGTCTATCTTATTTTATGTCTGTCTAACTTATTTCTGTTTTGAATTTGAGAAGAAGTCTTGGCTGTCAGACACACGTTTGTAGTTTGTGGATGGAGACAACCAATGGGGGACTTCCTCAGATACAGCCTCTGAATTTTCAGTTTAAAGAGTCATACGCTGTTTAACCTTTTTTCCAAGTGGTGTAGTAAAGTAAATCAGCGCTCATGTTTTCTCTTCTACAAATAAAGCCTTTTGTTTTCTAGCAGCTCCGTTGCTGTAGTGCACCACGCAGATGGATAGTTCTTTTTCTAACTATTTTCACATCACAGTGAAAGGAGTAACCTGAAGGTACTTAACAAAGTTGATGGGCATTTCCTTTGGCAGTACTGCCCATATTTCGAAGACTTTTCACTTTCTTTTGGCTTAACCATTTAGCACATTGTTTTAGTTTTCTTTAGTACAGTAATGCGGTAGACCTTTTCCTCTTATCTATCCAGACTTCTCTGCTAATGGCTGCAAGCCTTAATTGTGTAAAGTTAAAAAGAGAAAAACATAAAGCATTAGTTTTGCCAGTGCAGATAACATACAGGAGATAACAGCATTTACCTATGACTTTCTCCAGCATAATCTCTTACAGAGTATACTGAAAATATGCAGACAGGCAATCTGCGTAAGGTTTCTGTGAGTGCTCTGGACAATATTTCTGACTAGATCCTCGGCTGATTTAAGTTGGCATTGGCGTTTAGACTACACTTTAAAATTATTTCAGTTATGTGTGCCGAACTAATGTTTATCTCAAATTTAAACAAAGTTTAAAGATGGCCGACGATCACAAACTCTTCTAACCAAGAGCCCATTTATTCCTACTTGAGTGACAGAAATTTTAAAGCTGGTTAAAACTGCCATGCAGCCACATGCTTTTCACTGGGCAAAATGAAAATCCTGGTTCAGAAAGGCTTCCAGCATATAGTCTCTTTGGTATTCTGTAGAAAGAATATGGTACAGAAAAGTTCCAGGATTTTTCAGGGGAAAAAAAATCCCATCCCTATTTATTCCAGGGGGCTCATATGGGAAAAAAAAAAAGAATAGAAATAGATTTAAAATAAATTTTCGTGTCAACCATTAAATTACAAACTTACCAGTGAAGAAAATTGACAAATATTTAAAATGTGCTTTGCATGGGCAGTATTCCATATTATAATACTTTACTTCAGAATTTATCAGTTCAGAGTTGCAATTCCTAAGTATCATCACCAAAACATACTGTTACTTTTTAATATGGTCCTATTTTAACTACATTGTGATGAATATTAATAGGAATAACATGGGTATTTTGAAAAATTTTCTCTATAGATGTCTGTATTCCATATTTGCATTACAACATCAGGTTAAATTCAGTTAAATCCTATTTCGAAACTCCACAGATACTCTTATTTTCATTCGTGATTAAAAATATTGATGGTCTCTCTTTTCAAGGTTTTTTTTAAGAGATAAATTTATATGCCTTAGTTCATCGTACATCTTCATCTCTAATACTAAGTTTATAAAATATTAATTAGATGTAAATAATGTGCACATTTCTTTTATATATTATCTAATTGCACTTAGTTGATACTATCCAAGTTACACATGCTACTTTTTTTTTTTTCTTCAAGGTATACATACAATTTAGTTTCCACTTTGTCTAGTTTTAGTTAGCAAGTAACTATTACAGGTTTTATTGCTTCACTCTTCTCGTTTTTGGTGAGGGTGTTTTCCTCTCAAAACCACACTCATCCATTTTTCAATGTGGAGCTGTAGATGGACCTCTACCACTGGAAAAATCGGAAAAGTTGTGCTGTTCTCCTTCATCGGCAAACTTGGTGGGCATACTTTATTTTTATAGGACTTGTAGGAAATGTGGCTATAATTTAATAGGAAACATTCAGTTTAGGATTTAGACTTTCAGTTAGACCTTGAAAAGAGTTTGAGGAAACTACAGTACTTCATCAAAGTGCTTGAAGATCCTATTTCCTAAAGCACAAGGAAAAAAAAAATCAATATTTTATTAAATAAGCTGTTAACCACAAAGGTTTAGATCATCCAGCATGAGTTTTTGAACAAGGGAGAGGATTACCTCTGCATTTCTCCAAACTCTGCAAAGGTTGTGGTTTAAACACTCTGTTTAACCCCACATTAGTACAGGTCTGTTGAAAATTGAGTCGGCTCTTTTATTTTCTTTCAAACAGGCCAGAATATAATCTGATGTATTTCTAAGCGGTGGCAACACCTGGAAATACATCTGCTTTCTTTCCTGCATGGGGATGTTGTATACCAATTGTGACATGGAAGAAGATTCCTACTTCTTTTTAATTTTTCTTCTGCCATTTTTCGTAGTCTTATATGTGTTTGGAAATTCTCCAACACAGAAACTGCTAATTCACAATTTTTTGTTGTACGTTATTGGATTTGCAGTTTTGGCAGTTCTTAAGAATCGATCTTTGATCAGCAGCTTAGACATTTTCTGAAATGCCGTATTCAGACTGTTAAAAATATTATATATTTACATAAAGTATGGTATATATCAAACACAATTCACTTTTGCAGGGTTTTTCTGAGGTCACTTGCTGTGGAAGAATCACAGTTCTGATCAATCTGTTAGATCTACAGGTGTTTCAGTGTTTCCTACCCTCCGTCACCCTCTGTTTTCTGTTTTATTGTGCATTATTAGGACCCTTTTAAACTTTGTCCCCTAAATGATGCCCCAGGCGATTACTCACTGGCCTTGTGCTAAAGGCAGCTCTGGATAATCTACCTCCAGCACAGGAACATACTTCCCTGGGATTCACACTCCACAGCCCAGCGTGTGTGCTGTCCTTCTACTTAGACACTATGCTGTTAGAGGATTAAGAAAGGTTTAAGAAACCACATGTTTATTTGACTTATCTTCCATTACGTACAGGGTTTGTCCAAGCTTTATGTTTCTCTCAGCTCTCTGAATCCTTCACTCTGCACAGCCTCTCCTGGCAGTCCCCTGCCTCCCCAGCGGTGTGTGGCCGGGTGGATGATGGCCCTTCTTTTTGCTTTTGGTTTGTTCTCTCATCCGTAGTTTGCCGCTAAGGTTGCCCTTGAACATCTTCCTTCTGCTGTTCCCACCCACACACCACCTCTTGGGGGCTGGCTGCAGTGCAGTATGGTGTTTCACGGCTTTCACTTCTTTAGCTTCAGACTGATGCTGTTGTCAACATACCTGTGACGACAAGCCAGTTCTGAGACTTAATTTTTCTTCCTACCATTTATGGTGGTAGAATTACAACAAAGAGTGAATAAACAAACCCCGTTCATCTTCTCCATACCACTCATGATTTTATTGACCTTAGATGTCTCTTTTGCATATAACAAGTCCCGCTGATTTAATTTTTCTCCTTTCAGAAGATACTCAAACATTTGGACCATCCCCTTTTTCTTTCTCCTACACTGTATTATTTCTACTATGATTTTTCAGATGATGGGACCTGAACTGTCACCAGTAAGAATGGGTTAATTCACACCATCTACACAATGCCATAATTTCATTCCCGGTTTGGTGTTTATTCCTTTCCTATATACTGACACAGTCTTTAGGTTGGGACTCTGCAATCATTTGGCAGAGCGCAGGGCAGCAGAGAGGGCAATGCTGTCCAAATGTTCTCTCCCTGTGATCGTGGTTAATAAAGCTCCTGTCTGACCTGTCCTAAATTGTACTTGTGTTATTATGCACTTGGAGTCCCCAGATCTCCAACACTTAAGAAAGCCATGTGTCTTTCTGACCGCTGTTAACAGTGAACTGAGAGCTTCCCACAGACCTACCAGCAGTGACTCCTGGTTCTCTTTTCTGAATGGTAATAGCCAATTTAGAATCCATTAAATTATATATGTCTAGTTAAGGTTATTTCCCTCCATATTCATTACTTTACGTTTATTGACATTGAATTTTGTCTGTTATTTTACTGCCTGCATACTCAGAGCGTGTTCATCAGACTAAATGTAGATGAACGGCATCTGAGCCAGCCACTGTGTGCTCCTGTTATAGGCAGCAGAGAGAAAAAAGCATTTCTAGGGTTGTGATTCCTCCGATTCCAATGTATATACCTCAAACAGATCAGAGGAATCAAGCCTTCATAGTGACTGTTTCTCTCCACTGAGTACGAAAGGAGCCTCAGGTGACTCTTGGTTTCTCCAACAGCTATGTTGTAGATGTCCGTGGTTAGGTAAGGTGAATCCCATGTGTGTCCTGTTGCGAGCTGTCACTGTCACATTGCAGTCAGCTTTTGTTTATATTATCCTAAACTATTTTGTATCATCAACAAACTCTGCCATGCTGCTATTCACTTTTCTCAGATGATTTATGAGTAAATGGAGCACACAGCTCCATAGACGCTGGTGGGACTCCTCTGGAAAACTCCCTTTTTTTAAAAAAAATACATTTTGTCCCTACCCTTTCTTTTTGACTACAAGACCTTTATTTATTTAAAAACCTCTTGGGAGAGACCTTGTCAAAACCTTTTTGGAAACATAAGTACACTGCATCGACAGCACCACCGCAATCTGTGCTCTCACTGACTCTTTCCAAGAGCTCGGTGGATTTATGAGGTAAGATTTTCTCCCTGCAGAAGTCATAGTATTTTTTTCCAATTGTATCATGTTTGCCCAGGGTATCTTAGTTCTGCGCTTTATCATAAGTTTCCCAGGTCAGTGTTCCTAAGTCAGAATTACAGGTCTGTATATCTCTGGAACTTTCCTAATTTTCTTTTCCAAAACGGGGATCACATCTGCTTTTTTATTCCCTTAGTACTTCTTAAGTGCTGGGTTGTGCACTGCAGTTAGCAGTCCTTTTACAATCCTGGGGAAATACGATACGGTCCCGCTGATTCATTACTGCCTATTTTATTGATCTGTCCTAAATCTTCCCCTACTACATTTGAGCCGCTCCTATTTGTTCTCACCAGGAAAGCCCATGCAATGGGAATCTCCCTGAGATCCTCTGCCGTGGTTACGGAGTCCACTTAGCTTTTCTCTTTCTGGAAGCCCTGTGGGCCTTATTGATTACCTGGCAGGCTGCCAGCTCGCCGCCTCTTTGAGAAAGGTCTGACTACTTCTTTTGATTCCTTTCGCCAATGGTCTCTCAAAATGTTTTTCTGACCTACCTCCTTATGATTTTACCTTTTGCTTACCAGAACGTATTCTTTACCTGCCTCCTAGTGATTTGTCCTGTATGTTGTTTATAAGCGATCAAATATTTTTTCTTTCTTTTTGGGTTGTAAAAGAGGAACAATATTCTGTTTATAGCGGATTAGATTAAGTGAAGCGATGACCTTCATTAGGCAGATATTATTTCCTGATTATTATGGCGAAGAGGTAGTTCGCCCATTTCTGCTCACAATCTATATTTTCCATAATGGGAAGGAGAATAATTCCCATTAGTCTGAGATGGCCGAATGTAGGCAGCAGAGGTATTTGTGCTCTGGTACCCTTCCTTCCCATGCCATTTTTAGAACGCTGTCTGCTCCATTAAAAAAAGAAGAAACACCTTCCATTTTTAAATTAATTGAGTTAATACTGTTCTCACCAGAGAGGAACTTCCTCAGAGGAAGGTCAATAACATAATTAGCAAAACATAATTAAGAAAATGGTGCTGAAGAACCAAGTTGCTGGCCAGATGCTTCCCTCAATACGCCTGGTAGACCCATGGGGCTGTGGGTGAGGTGGGTGTATCCCTGACACCAAAGGCCAACATCTGCCCTGAGAGAGCAGAGCGATGCAGGGGGAGAGGCAGGGTCTGTCCTTTGGCTAGGCTTGTGGAAAAGATAGAATTCGGCAAAAAAAGCTCTCAGGGCTGAATATCCAGCACTTGAAATTCAACATATGCTATGATATGGTTTTATAAGTGCTTGATCTTCTGCAACTTTGCATCACAAACGCACACAAAATGCATCATTTATGTTCTTTGTTTCAAAAGTTAGATTTTCATCACATATTAATTTGCAATATTCAATGTTTTCAATATGTACTTTGATATTTGTTTGCAGATATGAGCCTGACTGAAGCCTGAAACAACAAAAAGCCTACTAATGCAGTCCACACTCTCAAATTTTTGACCTTAATGAACCCTCTAATCTCTGGGAGGTTTTTATAGGGGGAATCACAACTAATTTGGAATAATAGCCATATTTGAAAGTTTGGACCTTTGTCTGTGACAGTTCATAAAGGGAAAAATCAAGTTGTCCAATAAATTACTGGCAATGAATTGTTGTCCTTGGTCTATTAATTATCACAGGAACAGAGGAATTGCTGTATTTTAACAGACCACTAGTCTGATGAGTCCATTGCCATTTCTTGCACAGTGGCCAATACTGTATGTTTCAAAGAAAGATTCAACAAGTCCTATGAAAATATTATGTAGTAACCCACCCACAGGAGCAGTTCCTAACTTCTGGCAGCTAGTACCTGATTTATGGCCTCAAGCACGCCAACAAAAATCCTAAATGGTTTCACGTCTTTCCCCCCTTGAGTACCTGAAAGACTATAGACCAACACCTTGGTTCCACCTGCACGTTGTGGTTTTGGTTTTGTTTTTATTTTTTAAAGAAAAGTTAATGGCATTTCAGGTAATTACTTGGTGTCTTCAGAAAAAGACACTTGTATTTATCGCTGTAACAGATACTGGAAAGGCAGTAGAAAAGGGAATTTCCCCATCCTGTTCAACGGGGACAATTTAACCACCACCTTAACAGAGAGAATAAAGTCTACCTTACCTCTTCATTTTGGCTTCTCAAACTCCAGCCTGTGTTCCATCAGAGCACATTTGGATTTAATAATACAGACACCTTTTCGCTGCTGCTAACTGGATTAAGACCAACAACTAATTTTACATACAGCAATGTCATTTGCTGATTGCTAAGCACTGTTATCTTTCAGTCGCTACTATGCAGAACCATTTTCATTAACAAGTCAAAATCTGCTGGGATTTTTTATTGCTTGTGACCCTTTTTCCTCATCTGATTCAGTTCTCACCTGGGTACATAATACCAGTGAGACTGTAAACTCTAATCATTTAGTCATGCAGACCGCATCTTTAGGTGTTTGAGCGCTCTAAGCATGGTTTTCCTGATGGTCACTGACTAACATGTGATTCCAGATTTTATTTAGTGGCCTATGATTGTTTCTATAAATATATGTTTGGGCATGGATTAAATTCATTTGGCAACACTACTTAGGCATGGATGACTGATGAACCATTACAAGACACTGACTGTAGAGAAGGTTAATCAGACAAATGTTCTCATTAACCTGAATCTGATTCTCCTCTTCATTATTGAAAGTCAGATCATTTTCATTTTCACTGTGAAGTCAAGGAATGAGTTATCTTATTATAAAATATGTTTATATACATATTAGGAGTGTGTGTAGTTTCTATAAGAGCTTTTTAAAATAACGAATATTTTGTGCAAAAGCATTTTGTAGTGCTGTACAATAAGAACCGCTCCCCCCCCAAGTACATGTAAATGAACAGAAGACTGTTCTTTTCCAGTGCACAAATGCATGAAAATGCTTTTCAGAGACTTCTTTTGTCAGCTGATGACCTTGATGGCTCTTCTTCTTTTCTACAATTTTTCTATTTCCTGTGTTCTTGAGTTGGGTTGTTTTTTTTTTATCCTGCCCATTTTTTCTTCATTGTTTTGTGTTGATGTTTCATTTTCCTCGGGCTGCTTCCTTGGTTAAAATACATGATTTGCCATTCTCATCAGTGGTGGTCCTCGTATTATTTTGTCTAGCCTCTTCCCAGTCACACAACCTTAGTAATCTCATAGGTGGCAGACATTTGTCTTCTAGTAGTGTATTTATGTTTTTAAAACAGATCTGCTCATTATGAGCTTTATTACTCAGATCACCAGGTAAACCCCTATTCATTTATCTTATGTGGCAAACATGCTAAGCCAATATTCCAGAGTGAGTGGTATGTAGATAGCAGGTCAACTTATTCCTTGTGTCATTCAAAAATCACATAGTAGTTATTAATATAATTTGGAGTTATTAATGGCAGTGTGCTACACGTATGGCTCCATCTACATGTGGGAGAGGGAACAAGACTAAATGAATCCAAGGTATCCTCCTTTGCAGTTGTTGAACTTCCCTGTAAGGTTCATGTTGTAGAGAAGGCTGGAAGCAGTAGTATTTCTAGCACATCCTACATGCATATGGGGGTGTCAGGCCATAATTTAAGTACTTAAAATCTTGTCTATGCTGGTAGCTGACCCTGGCAGGAACTTAAGTCTCTGGGCACCTACATTTCTGCCAGTAACATCCTTAATTTCTTGAATGATAGGTTAGGAACATGACCAACACTGTCTCGTTGCTGAGAGTATTCTCAGATATCCACTAAACATCTTCGTATCGTTAACCAGATCAAGGTTTTGATTTCTTCTCCAATTAATGTTTCATATCAAATAACTGAATAATCCTGAGAGCAGAAACCAGAATGCAGTGTTCTTACACTCCTACTCCAAGTAACTAGATTAGAGGGCAATTTTCTGGCTTGCCAGCCCAACAGACATGTAATTGTAAAACCTGGAACAATTTACTGGGGGAAACTGTGACAGCACCATCCAGTTATATGCTGGTGGCCACAAGGTCTAGGTTAAAATTGCCTTGGGCAGAGAAGAGAGTGAGGCCAAGTCCTCACTGCTCCTAGAAAGTGAGAAGGTTGCAGCAGCAGCTTCCTGGGGTTGAGGGAGAAGAGGCTTTCACAGACAGCCCTCTAAGTGCCAACTAGGTGAGAGGGTTCCCCATTCCTTCCGGTGGCTTTCCTAGATTCAGAGGCATGTGGATGTCTCCACGTATTCAGCAGGGAGCCTAAGTCCATAACCCAGGGGTGGTTATTTCTGTGGGGGCCAAGATCTTGGATTCATCCCATGTAACAGTCAGTCTAAATTATTGTCTAGAGTTCTCTATTGACTTCAGAGGAGCCTAGCAAGATTTTTGTTCCCAGCTAAGGTTCCCAAAGTTAGTGGGGATGAAGCCAGTCGAAAGTGCCAAAAGTTCAGAATTGCAACACTCGATATTGCAACATCTAAAGCCTTTTGTGGACTGATCTGCTGGGGAAATTCTGGTTAGGTAAACGCAGTGGTGTTTTACAATTGACTGTAATGGCCCTAGAAGTCATTTAAAGAATTCTGTACAAAAGCTAATGCTGCTACTCTAGAAGTAGGTATTAACTGCCTTTGCTCCGATAATATTGAGGGATCAAAGCCATTCCTCCTAGGTCTTGTTGTAATGAAAGATGGGTTTTAACCGTTCTTTAAAAGCAGTGAATCTTTTCAATTCTTTTTCTCCTAAAAGCTCTTTCTATCAGATGTATTTCGATAGTTAGAATCATGTCCCTGTTTTCTTACTAAATGCTCCTATTTATATGTTAAAAAACCTGGCAGGTTTGCAAGTACTGAAAAAAATCTCAAGGGGACAGCATTTTTGAAATGGAATGGGATTTAAAGTGAGAATTCATGAATATCCCTTTGGCTGGGTATGACTGCAAATCTTACAGAGATCTGTGACACGCTCTTCTTATTCAGCAGAGTCCAGCTGGGAGCCGGCAGGTTGTGTCTGTGCAGCCCTTTGCTCTCTGCCTGGGTAGAGAAGGAGGTCAGCTTTGGAGCCCAGCTCAGCCCAGCCTGGTGGTGGGGAAGGATGTGGGTGCTCTGGTAGAGGTAGGAGAGGGGGCTGGCGCTGGCATGGTGGCTGTGGTACAGCTGGAGAGTAAGCTGTCTGCGGGGGTTCATAAAAACTGGATGACTTTCATGAAACTGGGCTACTGTCAGCTTTTTGTTTTGGTTCTTGAAGAAATTCAAGATTGTGGAAACCTCTCTGAGCTCATCGCTAACACACATACCACTAGGCATCTGGTTTGGCTTTTGCTGGTTACTTCTGTATTAATACTGACTCTACAGATGTCTTCAGAATACAGATCACCATATTGCACCATGCATCCTTAATACAGAAAGCAATTATAGCCACTGCCAAGTCAAAAACTTCCGCCTGAGGGAAGATCTTGAAGGCCTGGGGCATGAAGGTGTTGCTGGGGATAGACCAGTGGCGAGTTATTCCAGCACTGCTTTGTTATGTGGCTCAGCTCAGTTCACTTCATCTGATCGTGCCTCCGTCTTACTTTTTTTCTACAGTGCACTTAAACCGATGGATGAAAAGGGCCCCAGGAACTGAGAAGGGCTGGAGGAACTGCTGTCAGCTGCCATGGGATTAGATCAAGCACTGCCAGTGCTATGGGAAGGATGGTACCACTCAAGATGCTGGTCCAAATATATATGCCTGATTAAAAGTCACTGAAACCCAAGAACATATACAAAGATAGCTCATTATTATACTTAATGGGAGGTTGGTCGTATTGTATCATGTTTCCTTTATGTTACAGAGTAGTTGGACAAAGCAGAGTCCAGCCACATCAACAGGCATCATCTAAAAACCTGGAAATACTTCTGGAAAGAGATGGAGGGACCACAGCTGCTTGATTCAGAAAGCAGATAAAAAAGTAAATGTATGAATAGAGCCAATATGTAGTGGAAGACGCACAAAATAATAAATGTTATAGAAAATCAAGGTCTTCTATTTATTCTTGAGCATAATGCCAAAACAAGGCAATTTGAAATGGAAGTGAAAAGCAGCATATCCTGAGTGGTGCATTACTAATTTATGGTATTGATTGATGCATCAAAATGAAGGATTTAGTAAAAATAAAGACAAGGAAACATCTCTGTGTGGAGAATGAGAAGATCTAAACCCCGTTAGACAGCACAAGGTGACATAAGCCACGGGAACAAAAGGCAAGCCTCTAATTAATTGGTAATGTGTTTCTTGTCCCTTCATTTTTGGCAGTGATCTGAACAGGAGCCTGAGATGGCCAGATCATTTCTCTGGTCAGGTGTTGCAATTCTGTGCAGACAGGTTTAGGCATGATTTTGCTAAAACGCTTGGTAGGGCTTGTGGATATCCACATTTCCAGCTAAAAAAAGTTTGACGTGACTTCAGTTGCGTGCGCTATGGACAAGCTATTGTCAGCAACAGTTGCTTTTCACAACCTAAGCAGTGCTAAGGAAATTGAATTTGGCAAGAAACTTAACTGAAGAGGAGTACGCTCATTCCTGAGGTAACTCCACTGACCTCGCTAGAGCTGCGCTGGAGTTCAGTCTAGCCTTGACCTGTTTTTCTGCAGTTCGCAAGTCATGCTGCAGGAGAACTGCTTCTGCTTCTGCTGTTCCATCCATCTTTGTTCAAAGTAATAACAAGAGAATTAAAAAGAGTTCAGGGAAGGGTGACAAATATGACTGGAGCAGAGGAAAACTCTCATACCAAGGGAGATTCATAAGGTTGGAGTTGTTTCCCTTAGAGATGAGACAAATAAAAAGGAGACATAAAAAAGGAGACAAAATAATAAATAGTCTAGAAGGACTCATCCATACACCCCTTGTGATCCGCTAAAGGACCTTTCGAGGTCCATGACAACATAATCGAATTAAGCTGCTGGTACCTGCCTCTCCCCAGCAGCTGGCTGCACAGCTGGGCTCTCTGCCCCGTGCCTCTTCTGCTTTTTGGGGTATAAAGGCTGAAAGCCATTAGTATAAGGAAGGAAGGGCAGGGGCAGCTGTCATCCCTGTTTCCCACATGTGAAAATAGGGATAGTCACAGAAAGTCATAGACTATTCCAAGCCAGAGAAAAAGGAGATGCTTTTCCACATAATACACAAACATCCACTGGGCCAGATAATAAATAATGTTTGAAGAGATTGTGTTTTGTAACAAGACTTTCCTGGGCTGTAGGAGTTGCTGGTGAAGCTGGGTGCAGCTGGGTGCAGGTTTCTCCGTCCTGTGAGCCAGG
Organism: Anarhynchus alexandrinus; assembly: GCA_008711295.1. NCBI lineage: Eukaryota > Metazoa > Chordata > Aves > Charadriiformes > Charadriidae > Anarhynchus > Anarhynchus alexandrinus. Next base: position 57,740 of record VUYV01000315.1, read on the forward strand.
CTGGGTGCCCCGGAGGGTGGTGGCGATTAGAAGGCTGCTGCCCTCCCAGCCTGTTGCTGTACATCTGCCCCTGGTTACTGCTAACAGGCACGCTAGCATGTTTTCAACAGCTTCCAGTAGTTGGGGTTTAGGGGAATCCTAACATGGCACATTCATTATGCCACCTCTGCTTAACGCGGGGGATCTCATAATGTCTAATGTCGACCATCTGTCTTCTGTCAGGGTGGGATGGACAGGGTGGGATGGACCGTTCCTACAGCTCCTGTGCTCCTGGGTCTGCATCTGCCAGCACCAGGACCATGTGGCCACACTAAATCCCTAACTAGCAATTTCTTCCCCAACAGGGAAATCACTCTTACCTTGATTCCAGAACCTGCTATGTGTTGTCCAGAAGAGAAGCTTTTGCAAATAATTTCATTTTAGAGAGGGGTCAGTGTTTTTAAAAGGGGTCCTCCTGTGCTCTTTTGAACTCCATCCTTTCTTAGTTACATCCCTGGCCAATCCCTTCCTATGGCCGAGAAGACCACCTAGTACCTTTTTGGATTGGTTAAGGACTAACACAACACCAAAGTCATCAAAGTTTGAAAGTCATAAATGGAAACAGGCTAAAATTACATGACATGTCTTGAACTTTTCTAGCAGCTCATTGCCTTCACCAACTGAAGGACTACTCCACACCCTGCCATTCCCACCTCCACCTCCTGCCTACCACTGGTGTTTGCCTTTGGCTCTGTTGAGCTGATGTGACTCACCACGAGGGCAAAAACCTAACATGACAAAACCCAGGAGCAGTCATCTGTTGGGATGGTGAGCTAAACTGGCTGATTGCAGCTGAAGCGAGTGATGACTGGGTGCTGCTTTTAGTTGCAAGACACCCAGCTTAGGGTTTGGGGTTGTGGGTTGTTGGGTTTTTTTTCTGCTTAAGATAGTTTAAAATATCTTTTATATATCTGTCTTCTACAACTGCTTTGATAAGCAGGCAGGTGATAAGGCATTGTGCGATGCAGCATTCCCGGCTGCAGCTAGTCCAGTCTCCCTGTTTAAAATATGCATCAGTCCCAAAGGAGGACACGCAGCCCGGAGCAGGATGGCTGTACGTGCTGCCTGGGGCACTCACCCGGGCTGGCAGAGGTCTAGGCTCCTCTTTCTGTGCCAGTGTTTCAATATTATACAGTACGCTGCTTTTATTGGGATGAGCAATTTGATAATTGATGAACTGATTAAGAATCTCTTGCTCTGTTGGCGCCGCTTGCTTTCCAAGAACAAAGTTTGGACTCGCTCACTCTTTCACAGCTAGGAGTACCCTGTTTCACACTTATAGGGTTATCACACGCAGCGGGGAAACAGAAAACCTGCCCTCCACTGCTTTTGCTGCTGAAGGAACAGTTAATTTCCCTCAATCACCTCTCGCTTACCGAGAGCCTGTGCCGGCACGTGGAAGACGCCTGGCTGTTCCTGTGGGATGCACCGTTCCCTGGGCAGGAGAGGGGATGCACAAAGACAGGCAGCGAACGTGCTTCCCAGGGAGAGGCAAGGCTGAGGTGTCTGAGGCTTCAGCCACGCCGGGGAGTTATCTGCCTGAGTCAAGCCATTATCCACCATCATCTGAGCCCTGAGAGTCGACCTAGCGTGGGTACGTACCCTGTGGTCAGTGTGGAAAGCAGTATCTCACAGAGGGATGAAAGTGGGTCAGAGCGAACGCGGTTTCTCACACATTCGCAGTAGACTGGCAGCAGAAATGCGTAATCAGTTACCACGGTTCAGTTGGTGTTTGGTAACTCTGAGTGATGGTGAGATATCACGAGATGAAGTCCTAAAAACACGCTACTTCGTGCCTCTATTTCATAGGAAACAACCATCATAACAATCCCTGAGGACTAACTCAAACGAGTTCCCTAAGCAGTCGATGGTAGCACTGGCCTTTCTCAGTAAATTCAATCTCGTGTCAGTGTACTTCATTCTATGAATTTTTCATTTTTTGCTGCACAGCTTCAGCAGCAGCGGGGATGGAGAGTGCCACGTCTATGCCTTTTGCTTGGTGGTTCGCTCACGGCACACGTGGGTTTGTAACCCGGCAAGCCCCAGAAATGGTAAAAACGCATCACTCGTGCCTGGGCTGGGTACTCCGGCTGGTCCTTACTGCCCAGCAAGCACCCGCAGGGGTGGCTGCAGGAAGAAACATGACCATTTGGGAAACGGGAAGGGCCAGGGCAGGTTACCGGGGCATCGGGACCCGCTCACAGGGATGCAGCCCTGGGGATGGTGGCGGATCCCCGCTCCCAGCCTGCTGGGACATCTGAGTCTCCGGGGCTTTTCTTTTTAACTTCTCTTTCTCCCTTACAGACTCTTCGAATTCCAGGAGTTTGTTCTTGTCTTAATATGAAGGGATTTACACCGATCATTCTTGTTAATAGCTGTTAATGGGAATTTTATTCTTAAATCTCCTGTGTTTTCAAAGCAAACTCAAATTTGTAAGCATTCATGGGAAGAAAAAAGCGAGCAGACTAGCTTCTGCACTGCCTAGCTGATGTTATACAGTCTTCTCTGATTAGCTTTTAAAAATTATTTTTAGTTGAAGTGTGTAGCGTAGAGCCCTAGACACGGAGCTTTATGGTGCTTATCACTTCAAACGCAATATCAACAACCTCCCCCCCCCCAAAAAGAACAGATTGTAGGTATGTAAGGGACTCCCTTTTTTTTTCCTCCTGCAGAGAGTCTTTACTTTTAATATCAAAAGGCTCGGCTGCAGCAATTCCCCCAGCTGCTTCAGCCCGACTCCAGCCACGGTGGAGGCTGCAGGTGAGCTCCCTGCAAAAACTGGGGCACCCCCCAAGTTCAAAGCAAAGCAGCTGGAGCTGGATGGGATGCGCTCTGCTGGCACATTTCCTGTCATTATTTTTTAAATTCCCTTTACTATAATATTTTGCTATATTTCTGTTCTTTTTTTTTCCCCCCTCATTTTTTTTTCTGACCCAATTAATGTCGTTTCACTTGAAATGGTTTGTACAGTCGTTAGAGGGGATTTGGGGAGAAATAGCAGCTGTAAAGTAGATTCTGGGATGCTTTATCTGATAGCCCTCTGTGACTGCCCCTCTTTGTGTTCTCGAGGCCTTTGTACATGCTAACCTGACTTAGGTGAGTTTATCTAAGGAATTTAGGCAGTCACATAGCTCAGTTTATGGGGGATTGGGTGTATTTGGGATGTTTATGTGAAAATTGAGTATATATGTGGAAAAAAAATAATAGTAGAATAGAAGACTATGTAAAGGAATTGCCTTTCTAACACCCAGACAAAAATAACAGGTTTGTGTAACCTAAAGCACATAGGATGAGCTTTCTGATGACTGAGTGTAGGAATGTTTATTTAAGCCCCAAATACCAGGTCAGCGGGTTTTTTTTTTTACTTTAATGTATGTGAAGAAGTGAAAGATTTTATGATGTTGAGATGTTATGAAGACAGGGTGAGAGACTTGAGGTTGTTCAGGCTGGAGAAGAGAAGGCTCCAGGGAGACCTTATAGCAGCCTTTCAGTACTTAAAGCAGGCCTACAGGACAGCCGGGGAGGAACTCCTTATTAGGGAGCGTAGCAATAGGACAAGGGGTAACAGTTTTAAACTAAAAGAAGGTAGATTTAGATTAGATGTAAGGAAAAAATTCTTTACTGTGAGGGTGGTGAGGCACTGGATCAGGCTGCTGAGGGAAGTTGTGGATGCCCCATCCCTGGAATTGTTCAAGGCCAGGCTGGATGGGGCTTTGAGCAACCTGGTCTAGTGGGAGGTGTCCCTGCCCATGGCAGGGGGGTTGGAACTAAGTCTCCTTTAATGTGCCTTCCAACTCTAACTGTTCTATGATTCTGTCATTTGCAAAGTCAAGTGAAAAAGTAACAGTGTCATGCAACAATTGCAATATTTTTTCAGGTGAACTTCTGAAATTTAACTTTTGTGTATTTTATTTTCTTTAAAGCTATAATTAAGAATATATAAGATTTTCCATCCTGACCTCTGGCTCACATCTATTGAGCATATTTGCATATACTGAATCTTGCATATTTGTTCTTTTCTAGAATAAAAGTCACTTGCTTTTAGACTGAGCAAAATTTTATCAAGGGGTCTCCAGTAGGAAAATGATAGAAAATTATTTCTATGATGATAATAAAAACATGTCTATGATAATAAAAATGATAGAAGATTCATAATCGTTTCCATATCTTGTGAGATTTTCCCAACTTGAAAGCTTCCTAAGCCACTCTTCAGAATATGGATGCAAAGGTTGATTTCTAAAGATATCTGGCATATTATTTTTATAATGGCATTAGAAAACTGCCCTGCATTGCTGCAAGTGAGGAGGGATGGCTATTTACGACTCCTGCCATACCAGCCCATCTCTAGAAATGTGTCTGGCCAAAACAAAAGAAGGAAGACAAGTGTAACAATCTGTATTTCTATTTTATTAACATTCAAAGTGGGCTGCCTTTTCATGTTAATAGGCTTTTAATGATTTTGCATGGGAGAATGTCCTGTTGAAAGAAAGAGGGAACAGCTGATAAGTTAAAATATAGGAAAAATAATTTAACGTAACTCGTGTAGCATGGCAGTGTATTGAAATTTATAATGTAACTTGTGCTGCCTCAGTTGTGAAATGCCCTCATCTTTATTCTACTCCATACAGTTTAGTAGTCAGCTGAAAGACTGTTGCTAATAACTGTTTATCTTTAATGCCTTCACTAACAGCATTATTTTGCAGCCCATTTTCAACGCACGCTGCATTTTAGAAATAGACCCTATATTAGATCACATCGTAACGGCCTCTATCCCAGAGGGCAGAAATAAGCTGCTTAAATAACTTCATTATTGCCTTCGTGAATGCTTATATGGGCAACCTGGAGACTTGTAGCTTGTTGGACGACGGGGCTGGATTGCTGAAGCGTGGGCAGGCGGCCGTATCTGTTCACTATTAACAGCAGCGGTGGGGACGCCGGCAGAGGGGGGGTTTCTTCACGTACCCCCCTGCAGCCACCAGCAGGACCTGCCCCGCTGTCTTCGTTTGGGAAGGATGCACGCTGATGGATGACAGCAGGTTTGCCTCTGACGGATCGGCAATTCTGAACTTTAATAAAGCTGCCTTTCGCTTCAGCTAAAGGCAGGAAGGATTGAGAGCTGGGGGGCACGGGGGGAGGCCTAAATTCACTAAAAAGGAAGCACCTAAAATCAGAAGCGCAATGGATAAATGAGTGCAGAAAAAATAACTCAGTTGCTGCCTTGCTCCTGTTTGCCCTGTCTTTTGAAAGCGCAGTGAAACTCCATTTCTGCACCTTTAGATGAGGAGCAGAGCGGTATGTGACTTACGGGCCTTACCTTACACAAGGAGGAATTGCTCTCCTAATCCATCAGACAGGTAAATTGCATTGCATTTAGCCAATAAAAGGTGGATATTGAAGGAAACAGCCCATTAAATTACCATTTACCAGTCCTAGAGAGATGTTTCTGAAGAAATAGATCACAAAGGTGTGAGAGAGCAACCAAGTGTCTCATCAGCTCTTGGTTTTCAGTTTGGAAGAAAGACGGCGGCGCCCGGCTCTGGCTGAGTCACACAGCTTAGAGTAAGTCCCTTTAAAATCTTCTTATTCGTTACTGCACAGGCGAGAGACACGTGTGCTACACGTGTCGTGCTTTACGTGCAAGTGGTATCTTGGATGCTGTAGGGGACCTTTCCAAAATGCCTCCTGGTAAGCGGGGTTAGACCCAAGCATGGAGAAGAGCCTGCCTCCACCCCAGGACACGCAAGTGCACGTGCTTTCAGCCACCCTCTCACCAGCCCTGGAAGTAAAGTGGGATTATCCAGTCTTTGTTTCTTTTTTTTTTTTTTCCTGGTGTTTCAAATCCCAGCACAGGCTGGGTGAGGTGGTGGGGCAGGGTCTCGTCTGGGTGCAGGCTTGGGGTGAGGTGTTGTGGGAAGGTTGGAGCCAGACTGGCAGCACGGGGCTGCCTTCACACCCCAGAGGTTTTGGTCACCGGAGCACCCTGGTCCTCCTACCTGCTTTGCCTCTCCCTGGCACCTTCGGGAACCACTTAGCTCATTAGCACAGCAGAAGGCTAATCAAGCAGCAGCGTTGACTACTTTTCCAGCTGTAGGGAGAAAAAACCCGAATTTGGACTCTGGTTTGGGGACTCAACCTCAGGCTGCCTCTTCCAGATGAAGTTGCACGCTGTGGAATTGATGGTTGTTGCAGGTGAGGGTGTTGTGTGTGAAGTCCTGTCTCTCAGGACTTCAGCAGAAATCCCACCTTTTCAAAAGCAAAAGTGTTGGGGTTTCGTTTTTTTTTTCCCAATTTCTTCCACTCTGCTCCCACCGACAGATTTCTGCTCAAGGTTTCCCTTTTCATGAACTGGTATTTTTTCTCGAAGAGAGATAGACGTTGTTGAAAAATTCCTAATCAGCTGTATCCAGGATGATTGAAAAACTTCCCAGAGAGCCAGTTCTGGTAGCAAACAGCTCACAAACATGGCCCTCAGGACTGGAACAAGCCCTTCAGAAACATCTCCAGGGTGCTGCAGATACGGTGGGTGAGCAGAGGGGAGGGAAACCCAAGGGCTGGATGTCAGTTTGTAAAAGAAAAAAAAAAGTAAAAAAAAGAAAAAGTATAAAAATGAACGCTTGACTTTGGATGGCCATATCTCATGGAGAGAAAATGCGGCTGTTGGAGAACCCCCCCTCCTGCTTTTCCTCATTTAAAAATGCAAGTAGGAGTGGGAGCCGGCAGCCCACTCCCTCTGCAGGCACCCATGCTGCTGTTCCCCCTGGTGGGACCACGTTTTGCCTTGGGGCTTCCCAAAGCAGTGAGAATACTCGTGCTAGTATTAGTAAAACTCGTCTGGTTTTGTAATGAAGAAGCCAGATTTTAAAATAAATCCAGTCTTTAAAAAGCGATGCAAATCAGTACTTCTTTTCATGCAGTATCATACACCTCATTTTATATCTAAGCTAAAGCATCAGTAAAAATTGTAAACTATATATCAGAAAATATTGCATATCTTTGTAACCGAAGTAAATATTTTCAAGAGTTTTTTGGTTTTTTTCTGTGTTTTTTTTTTTTTTAAATTGCAAGATTCTTTGTGAATTGTGCTTTTTCCCCACTTACAATCCTGAAAATTTGTTCAGTCACATTTGGTACATACCTAAGATCCAGATGCAAAAAAGCACTCCCGTGTCTTACCTAAAAATTCCTCTACCACTTAAGTTTACAAGTGTGAATCTTAAAAACCACCTAGCATCTGTGTAGCTTTTTTATGGATTGATACAAAAGTGATGGAACTTTTCCCACCTTTCTGCGAGTTATAAAAAACATATAAAGCACTGATCAGGTTTTCATCCAGCCTCCCAGCAAGGATAAAAACCATACACACTTGACAGATACAATGAAAATCAGCCAAGAAGTGAAATGAAAACAATCTTAAAATTGACTCTGTTTGACAACTAAAGTTTCAGTCCTGGCCAGCATCAGCTTTTGGGCTACAAATGGCCTCAAAGCGTATGTTAATGTCACTAATAGGAAAGGGTCACATAAAATCTGGATTTTTTTTTATTTCGGTCAAATTGCATGACAAAGCTATGAAAAATTAAGCTTCTGGTGTCACCTACTCTATGTTATGGACTTAGATGTATTTTAGCAGCGATACTTCAGTCTTAGGGCTTTGTAGAATTATGTTAATTTTCATACTGGGAGATCTATAGATCAGTATGAACATATACATATTTATACATTTTTATATTTTTTAGCTCATTCACACACTTGCTATGGAATGAATATCTTTCACTCTTTTTTGTCATCACTAAGCTGATTAATCTAAATTGAATCTGTTAATGTAGAATACAATATTTTTTTTTTCTATTAACACATACAAATCCTTGCAGAAAGCTTTCTGGCTTAAGTATGGTGTTTCTGGTCCAAGCTGGGAGGAAAGAGGAGGAGGGAAAGGAGGAGCAGGGAGGAACATTTCTCCTCTTCCTCCCACGGTGGGTGAGTGTCCGGGGCCCATCCAGGGATGCTGAAGGCCTTGATCCAAATCAGACCTCCCTGGCTTCAAACTTGGCAGGAGTGCACCCAAATACTGTATGGTAGCTGGGATAAGAGTTAGTTGGGAAGGACTCTCTGAGTTTCTTCTAATGAAATAATTTTATACTGACATTTTAGATAATTATACATTGGCATAGGGACCTCAATCGGCTTTCTCCAAATCCCAGGTGAAAATGCTTTACTCCAGCCTTTTCCAGGCTTTTAAATCTGTTTGTGGAAAACTTCCCAAGGTCTTGGATTTGCCTTGAATTATGGAATATAAAATAGTTTGGACTCTTAGAAACTCTCTGGGGAGGGAAAATATTTCCTTTTCAGCTCTAGTTAAAAAAAAAATAATCCTTTTTTTACTCAGTTTTAAATGTAGCTAAGAGATTGATAATTCATTCCTGAAAGTTGTCTTTTCATGGAGCAATTGATGTGCAAATGTTAGCAGATTAAACAAGCTGGTCTTGCTGTATTGGAAAGTGTTGCAGACAGCAGGCCGGTAAATAGATTGAAAAGAAAAAAATGCTGGGAAATGCTTGCCATGAAATTAATTATGTCTTTAAGTAGGAGGAGCCGATTTCTGTAAAACCAAGAGTGCTTTTTAATCTTTCAGAGTGGTTCAGAGATTCAGTCCTCAAGTGGAAGAAGTCCTAGAGGGCAGCTCTAATGTGTTGGTAAGCAAAGGACACAGACCAGTGAATAAGAAGGCAATATCTGTTTTATAAATACATAGAGACAGTTTCATCTCTGTAATGTATTCATCATGCAGCAGTAAAAGCACTTTGGCCCCATGTCTTGAAGAACACTCAAATTTTACTGTTATTGCAGCACATTGCATGTCCTGCTTGGTGCTCCGGTATGCTCAATATATCTTTTGGGCTTGTAATTGGCATGTGTTGGGAGGTATTTCTTTATATTTAAGTAATCATGGGCCAGATTTTTAAGGATTGTCAATATGTTTGGCTGCAATGGAGTCAATGGAACAAAACTCCTGTATACCAGCTAAGGATCTGCTCCTGTATCCTTAAAAATAGTCTAACGAGGGAAGGACCCATCTACCTACTGAGACGTTTCTTGACCTACTTCGGCAGCTCTCCTCCTCATTGTTTGGGAAGGCTCTGCTGGGCTTCTGCCTCTTCATCTCCTTGGTCTCCCCCGAATCGCTCACAAAAGCAAATTCCACCAGAGAGAGACAGCTGCTTCTGCATATATTAATAATATGCAGCTCTATAAATGATTAATAAAAGATACCACTGACTTTGAGTTATGGTGTAGTAATTCACACTTAGCTGTTTAGATGGCTCTCAGCCTTTATCCCGGTGTTGCACAAGGCACTCGGGATGAATGATTACCCTGTCCTACAAACTGTTTCTAGTTGCTTAAATTGAGCACTGCACATATTGGACTGTTTATGGCACACCAGAGAGACTTCGTCCACCACATGGATGGTCAAAATCAAAATGATCATTTTTTCAAATTGCTTAAGGATGCATCTGTGGGACTGCTGTAAGCCATGGACTGCAAGGCTCCTTCCTTCAGCATGCTGGGGATCTAGAGCTGGTCCAAAGAGGTGTTCAAACTTGTGATCATATTTAATCACATGTGCAGACATTTTGGTGGATCCTATGAAGTGCCTAGTGCAGAGCGAGGTCCTGCTGCTCCTCTGGTGACGGATGCGGTCACATTGTCTTTTTCGCTCGACGAGAAGTCACTGCACTTTCTGCTGTGCCTCTCTGTTGTCTCTGTGACCTTTGTGTCTGTGTAAGGTCTATCCCTAAAAAGGGATAGACCTATCTTCATTTTTAGAAAGCTTTGCAGCGATCAGATTGTGTTTAAAAAAAAAAATTAAAAAAAGGAAACTGAGAAGCTGGGGGCTTAATGAACTAAGTTGTCCATATATGATAGAGAACAGAGGCAGAAATACAACCTTGCCTGGCCACCTGCAGACAACTGAGACAGTTCTTGTTTGTCTCCACATCCCAACGTCAATCAAAATGGATCAGAAGGATCACACCTAAAAAGTGCCAGTTCTTCTCTGTTAATTACAAAGAGATCCTAGGGTGGCTCACTCAGATATAGATGTCTGTGCTCCAGAGGCCTAAAATTTGGGGAGGTGAGGCTTAGCCTTTAAATCCCTGTTTTCCCCATCCTCTATCACATTCTGTTGGGGTGGCAGTACACAGGAGATGTTCTATATGCTGTCTCCTTAGCACCAGTGAGTGACAGGCCACAGTCATCACAAACGTCCTGTTCATCAAATAGCATTAAGTGTTAAAATGCTGTAGTTAAAAAGTGGCTCTGCTGATGTGGAGCCTGTAGGGGTGTAAAATTCCCAAAGAAAACTTCTCCCTGATGATGGTCTGCAAATGGGAGGTGGAAAATCAGGTTGGGTTGTCCCAGATGGAAAGATAAACTCCAAAGTATTTCAGTCCGCAGCTGAAGCCTCGCTCCTCTTGAGAGGAGAAAATGGGGCCTCAGGAAAGAGTTTGGTGCCTTTGTGCTGGTTTCTGAGTGAAACAAACCTTTCAGGGGAAACAATGCTAATAGAGTCATCGCTTTGGCACATGAGCCCTGCTGGAAAGAAAGTCTGTTAATCCCCTCTATAGTCTCTCTATTTATACCCTTAGGCTGCACATAAACTGGCCAAGTACAAGAACAAAAGCAGACTAGAAATATCTCCTGTGACTGTTGTTCTCATGAACTATTATCCCCTTTATTAAGGATCGGTTGAAGAACAACCTCTGTTAAGGACAATGTTCTGCGAAGAAATGTGATTATCATGCTGATTTAGGTGAAACTTGGCCCCGTGGCTTGCCTCTACCTCTGCCCTCGCTGCCCATTTTTCTTATTGTGCTTTTAAGTGGTGGTGCCATCAGCCAGGCTGGAGGAATGCCCCAACCCCAGCCGTGTCCTTGCTCGGGGAGCAAGCCTGGGGGCGGTTGGTCTTGCACATGCACCAGGATGACTATCAGCCTGGAAGTACAGATTATCTTCTCAGCCATTACTTTCAGACATTCAATAATATGATTTTTACAATAAAAAGGAAAAAAATAATCTTGGCCTACGTATTTATGTGTCATCTTAGAGATGGGGTCTTCTAGAGAAAGGCAAGGCCCGGGACTGTTCACCAGATCACTGGTGTTCTTTCTTGTTTCTTTACTTAGAAACATCTTAGATGATCTTAATGTATTTGATACTTCATGTTTCTTTAATATACCTGAAGTTTGTTAAGAATTGTGATTATCGTCTCTGTGGGTTTTATTTCATGAAAATAAAAATCCATGCCAACGTCCTGTTTCACCATGACTAAATGGAGATGTACCTTCCTGACCTGGAAGGCTGTACAGCCCAGGTTCCTATGTGTCAGTCAAATACAAAGATGAAAACAGGCCAAAGATGGCTTTTCCGATCTTTCTGCTAAGTACATTTCCAGAGGCTTTTGGAGAACTTCATCCTTCATGGAAATGCACCACCAAGTGGGAAGATGCTTTGGAAATGTAGAGTGTAAACAACTGCAGTTGTTTTGCTAGAGAAAAAGGAGAGGGAAATTCATCATACTTGGGTGTACTGAACACGAGATTTCCTTTTGTGAAAGCTGTTTGCATCAAGAATAGCTGTGATGTACCCTAGGTTCCTGCAGTCAGAATTGTTGGAAAGATTTGATTAGATTTATCTGTAACAGTTTTACAAACTGTGACCAAATGTAACATTTCCATTCACGTATTAGAAGCATGATTGAGGATAAATCATCAGGTAACGTGGACTTAAGGAGTCTATGAACTGAACGATGGAGATTCTTGAAGTAAAGTAGTAAATTACTTTTTCGGACTATGTGGTTACAATTTTCTAACCCTTCCAATATTGGAACTTTATCTACAGGATACCCTGACCTTTCAAGTCATAATCCCATTTAAGGCCAGACAACAGGAATAAATGAAATCAATTCAAAGAGTGACACATTAATTTGTGTATTTGTTGAGCTATGATACTCATCTGTGAAATGAAAGTAAGCTACTCTAATAACAGTTTAGTTATAGATAGGCCAGATGAGGCTGTTGGTATTTAAAGACAGAGGTTGTTCATATATAAAGAGATGAAACTCCTGTCACAGTGGAAAGAAAAAGCAAAAAAAGATAATGAGATAAAGAGTGGTAAGTGTTAAGGGTTATGTCTGAGGCTGGCCGGGGCCAGATGTTGGACTTAGATGTGGTGGTGCAGGATTCTTATGACCGTACTGCTGCTGAGAGAGTCCACCAGTGTGGGGCAGAGAAGAACTGCCCTGATGCCATTTTGACCATAAACTACAGAGCGCAAGTATAGCCAGTCCTCTTTCTTAGCAAGACCAAGAGAAAATCAGAAGCAACAGGAGAATGCAAAGATTTGGGATTTTTTGCACAAATGTGACTCATTCTGGGATTTCAAAGTGGGTGAATCGCCTATTTCTAATTTTTTTTAAAAGCAAGACAAATAAGAGTATGTTTATAAGGTCACGTGCACAAATCAGGCAATCCTGAACCTGGAAGAGGGAAAAGCAATACACTTCAGAGTCAAGGTTGAGGCATGCTTATATGTTATTCCTGGGTGAAGAAGAGAGAAGTTGGAGACCCTATTGCCCACCATGCTGAAGATTGTCTCTTCGGGCTTAACTGTTGGAATCCACAGCTTGTCTCTGCCTGTAAATCAGGAATTATCTCCTAAGAGCATGTTGTACAGAGCCACTAGCACCTATGTAGGAGCTACAGTACCAAATATGGGAGGAGAACCACTGCAAATATCTTGACTGGTTATTGTAAGAATTTGTTTCTCTATTAAAAAAGGCCTATTTAAATATTTCATAAGTTTTTCTTTTCCTGAGAATTCACCTTTAATTGAAGAGAGATATATGGAAAATGGAAGTGGTCTTCCTGAGCCAGCTGTTTGTCAGCATTGTTAGTGTCTCTTTGAGAAGCCACTTCTGAGAAGAGGCCTCGGTCCTTCCCAGGCCCTCCTGCATCTTCCCAGGCTGAGCCTTGCGAGATGTTCATCTTCCTCAGGGAATTTGAATTCAGTCCGCTTTCACTTTCCTTCTGGCCTTGGCTCTGCATTTTGAAGATTTGTGCTCACAAGTTAAGGCATCACATATTGCTCACTCCTGCTCTAGCGAAGACCAGGTTTAATATTAATCTTTGTTTATTCAACAATAAAAGTTGTATTCAATCTAAGACCTTTTAAATTTAATACTGATAAATCGAGCACTTTGTTAATGCATGCTCACAGTCTGTCTTAGTCTATTATGTATGTGGTGTACAAATATGATGCATTGGCTTTGTAAACACACAAATAAAGACAAGGAGAAAAAAAGCATTTGCAAACCAAGTTACTTTTCTGTGAAGTAATGGAGCTGTGAGAGCTGCAGTTCTTCCTGTGCAAGGCTGAGGATGGCTCTGCTAAACTAATACATCATTACCCCTGAGAGGGCAGCTCGGATCCCTCAGCTTCTGGCCATGTGCTTCCTCAGCCCTTGTGCTGGTTCTGGTGCTGGCTGGATCCATAACGAGCCAGTTTCAATCGCTAATCCAGAATAGAACTGAATACATAAAAAATTTTCTGCTGGGTTGGTGAGTTGAGTAATTTTCACAAAGGGCTTGAGGAACGCTGTGCAGAAGTGCATGAAGAAGGCTGATGGAGAGGGAGAGCCAGGACCCTTTTGGTAGCAGAGATCTGTTAGACTCACTCAGTTGCCTCTTCCACCTCCCCAGCCAGGATATGGGTCCATGATAGTTTAAAGCAATCCAGATGGGTGTTGCTGTCCTATCCTGATGTGCCGTGACATGATGTCCTGCTCTTTCCTTGCACCAGCAATAGTGTCCATCTGGCCCAACAATGAGCTGGTTCAGTGTGCTAGACTGGCAGAAAAATATTTAGTAGTTGTATTGTTTTAGTTAGGTCTCTCCCAGTTTTGCATCC
>VUYV01000315.1:72775-156085 GCA_008711295.1 Anarhynchus alexandrinus
AAAAAAAAAAAAAAAAAAAATCAGCTCTTGCTCTGGCATAGCTGTCAGCGCTGTAACCTGGGGGCTGCGCAGCTGGGGATGGAGCAGCTCTCGCCCTCGTCCCGCGACCTCTGCCTCTGGCCAAAACCTCCTGCAAATAGCACTGTCTGGTGTCACCTCTGCCCCCAACCGCACAGCAAGCTTGGTCATCCTGGGGTTTGCAGAGACCGGGTGACATTTTGGCAATCGTCTCCGAAATAACAATGCCGTATTCTTTGCAAAACTGCATTAAAGACAACAGTTAAGGGCCTGATTCTGCCCATTTTTAGCCGCCTGTGTAATCTTCTATGTAGTTAAAGTTATGAGCACCCAGAGGGCATGTCTGAACTTGAAAATTCTCTTGGCTTCAGGTGAAGCCTGAGCTCAAGGCACAATAGTTACCCCTGAATAGGGATATTCAGAGGACCCAGACCAGGTGCCAAGACCAGCCCAGGCATTTGCAGTTGTGTAGGGGACTCTTAAAGGCACAGCCTGGCCCGGTCAGCTGGATAACCAGCTCAGGCAGGCAGGGAAGTCCCTTTTTTTTCCCCCAACTCATTAAAATAATCGTGGGATAAGGCGCATGTTTGATTGCGTTTCGGTATTTCTGGGGCTGGAGCCTGCCCTGCTGCTGGGCTGCCTCTCCCACTGCCCCGTCCCCCACGTCCCACCCTGCATCACCCTCTGCCGGGCTCGCCGGGCTGGCACAGCCACCCATGTGGCCACAGCCACTCGTGCCAGCACAGCCACCCGTGCCACCGCGCTCACGCACAGCTGCACAAACAGAGAGGTTGGCAGGAGGCAGCCCCGGGGTGGCTGGGAGGAGGCAGAGCCCCTGCCTGCTTATGCTGGCACCGCCACCAAAATATCTTCGCGGGACAAGTAACCTTAACCCCTGGCTCACCTCTTGGTAGCCGGGCTGATCTCAGCTCCTTAAAACCCAAGAACGTGACAAACCCATGGACCCTTGGTGGAGGGGATGGATGTTGAGGGCTGAATGCCAGGCTGGGGGCATCGGTCACTTATTTCCACCGTCTTGCCAGGCTCTGGCAAGCGAAGACCCTGCAGTGCCCTTGCCACAGAGGCTTACATGTAACTCTGCTCACTCTGAGCAGCCGGACCGGTTTAGAAAATGACTGCATGAATGAGCACAATACGTCTGAAACAGGAGACCAAACGGGATCCCAGAGAATGGGGCGGTAAGACGATAGCCGCAGGTGGCTGTGGCTCCCAGCACAGCTTATTTAGCCACTTGTTGTGTGACGTCCACCCCGAAGCTGAGAAATGATGCGAGAGACTTAAATGGATGCTACCTGAATAGCTAAAAGAAAACAAATCCCTGATATTGTGTTAATGCTATCAGTTGGCTGTAATTTCCCTCACGTTGCACAATTTAAGAATCAGAGTTTCTATTTTTCCCCCCCTATAAACTCTCTCTTCATACGTCAGATGTGGCTTTTTGGTGTCCTGACTTGTGCTCACTGCACCATGGAACGCAGAGGGATTTTCTCCGTGGTCAGTGCTGCATGCTTGTTCTTCTTTTTCTCTCTCTTCAGCATTTAGCAGATTACCATAGCCTACATATTTATAGAGAATAATGTATCTTGATACAATTGGATGGAAGACTTTTTTTCTTCACTGGAAAAGAGCGTCTTGCAGTGTGAGGCAGGCTGGGAGTTACATTCTTTATAAGTGGCATCAGTGTGTGTGTGTGTGTGTGTGTGTGTGTGCTTGAAAGAGGATAGAGGATACGTGTTCACATGCGCACTTCCATACCCTGTGCTAGGACCGCCTGGAATAACCACAGAATTGACGAATCCATTCTAAAAGCAAGATAATTGATTTAATTTCTTTGCATCATTGCTGCCTGATAAACTGTGTCTGTAATCCCAGCGATTAGCATTGCTTTTACAGCATAGCTGTATCACAGAATGCAATAAAAATTGTAGAAAGCAACTTTAAAAGGCTCTTGTTTTGAGGCACTTCCAGCTTGTAAATAAAAACCACTTTCTTCAACTTTTCTGGAAAGAATTTGTTACTATTATCAGGCTATTAAGATCCATTATTTTCTTATGAGGAAAGTATTGCCCCAAGCCACGAGGAGGTTACTTATGATTAACTACATCCATATCTGTGCTGATTTTGGCTGGGATAAAGTTAATTTTCTTCATAGTAGCTAGTATGGGGCTGTGTTTTGGATTTGTGCTGAAAACAGTGTTGATAATATAGAAATGTTTTTGTTATTGCTGAGCAGCACTTACACAGAGCCAAAGCCTTTTCTGCTCCTCGCACTGCCCCACCAGCGAGCAGGCTGGGGGTGCACAAGAAGCTGGGAGGGGACACAGACGGGACAGCTGACCCAAACTCACCAAAGTGATATCCCAGACCATATAACGTCGTGCTCAGTATATAAAGCTGGGGAAGAAGAAGGAAGGGGGGGGACGTTCAGGGTGATGGCGTTTCTCTTCTCAAGTAACCGTTCCGCGTGATGGAGCCCTGCTTTCCTGGAGATGGCTGAACACCTGCCTGCCCATGGGAAGTGGTGAATGAATTCCTTGATTTGCTTTGCTTGCGTGCGTGGCTTTTGCTTTACTGATTATACTGTCTTTACCTCAACCCACTACTTTTCTCACTTTTACTCTTCTAAGTCTTTCCCCCGTCTCGCCGTGGTGGGAGTGAGCGAGCGGCTGCGTGGTGCTTAGTTGCCAGCTGGGGTTAAACCACAACAGTATCTTCCCAGTGTTTTGGGTACCTGTTACTGATCCATGGTTGATGCCCACATAAATGCAAATAAAAATAAAGCTCGCAGCCACCAGCGCTGCTCCCCTCTATAGGAACCGCAGCCTTATTTAGTAGACTGGAAATGACGTGTGGGTGTACCAGAGAAAAATCTGGACTTGGTGTGAATTGCTGATACTTTTGCCGGCACCTCTGGTGATGTGCAGGTGGAGCGCAGTGATGAGGTGGGGTGTACCAGTTGGGGCAGAGCACAGTTTGCGTTCACCTGGCGCACACTGGCTACCCAAAATAAGCGCAATTCATCCGCTCTGTGAGAAAAAGAATTTAAACTAAGCAGGCATCACCAAAAGTAACATGCTACGTCGGCTACTTGTGTATTAAGTAGAAAAATACTAAAGCCTGTTCTCTGAAGGGTTTTAAAAGTATGAGTCAATTTAAAAACACACCGTCCTCACATAGATTTGGCCTATGATGATAATATATCCTTCTGCTTGTAGGACAATAACCCTTATTATGCGTCGTCATGAAGTTTCTTTTGTTCTTGCTCTGAAAAAAGCCAAATCGATGCAAGAGTGGCAGAACTGCTTGGGTACTGGCATCTGTACGACACATAGCCCTTAGTCAGCAGAAAACAGGTTGGAAGTGGTAGTACCTCTGCTTCCATAGCTATCATAAAGCTCCTGAAAGCAGATCTTGGGAAGTACAACCAACACACCTCAAGGCAAAGAAGGTCTCCGTTTAAAATGTCTCTCTCACCTTCCTGTTCTCTAACTCTTAGAAAAGGATTTCCTCAAAGTAGAGAAGTCAGAGCAGATGCAGAAGAGAACTGATGGATAGATGGATGGATGGATGGATGGCAGGGAGAGAGAGAGAAGGTGGATTGTCCAGAGGTGGGAGCATCACAGACTCAATCCAGATGAAGAAATAAATGATGACTCTGAAACATAACACAGGGTTTATCACGACAGGAATGAAAGGGTATGAAGACCTAAACTGTTTATTTGTATGAGAACATAATGGTCCTTGTCATCGTCTTGGTGTTGAAAGGAATGACTTCCATCTAGAGGATGCAGGAAAAACAGGAGATAAATTTCAGTAGTAGTAAGAGTTTAATGGAAAAAGACTGAAAAAGAGGAAGAATATGGAAATTAGACAGGGATGACATCGTAAGAATTTAAATGTGGCATTTGGCAGCAGCATTACCGTTCATGGATAAACAAACAATGCTAATCAACATCAGATGTGTTGTTATTTTAAAATAGACTTTATTTAATGACAATAAATACAAAATCTTAATATTCAGAAACTAATAGCAAACATTCTTAGAAAAAATACAAAAAAATACATTCTTACATTCTGAATTTTATCAACATGCACAGCGTCGAGAACAGTGGCGATGGTCTGTAATTTATGCTGCTTGTTAAGGCAACAAAATGGTCATTGGTCCAAGTTCACCCTGACTTCAACAGATCTGTACAAAGTAAGAGTCTGGCTGACATATCAAGTGTAAAAAAGAGTGAAATTGATTCATAGTTTAAAACAAATGTTAGTTTTCCCTTTGAGCAGATCTTTAAATATAATTAAAGTGACCTGGCCTAAAAAAAAAACAACAAAAAAGATATGACTACTCATATGTTGGCAACTGCCCCCCCCCAGCATTTTGTTGTGATGCCTGCGCAGAGCTCCCTGTCTACAAGCAGAGCACATTTCATCAGTTGGAGGTAGAGGCTACAGAAATTACACAGCTTAAATCAAACTATTAAAATGCAATTATAAGGCACTCTGTTGGTTTCCCTCTTCTTTCTCTCTCATTCAGAACTGTGCTGTGAATAACACTGTGCATATGGCAAACTGAACTGAATTCCTGATATAATGTCTTCTGAAATCCAATGTTACAGCTACATTAGCAAGGAGCGTGGCACTTCAGAAGCAAATCACTAGAGCAAAAAGTTGATGTTGACTAGGTGATGCCCACGCAGTGCTCACTGCTCTTTTCAGCCTAGCTCTGGTTTTAGCTCTCTGGACTAAGTGCCTGTCAGAGACCATCAAGTGCATCTCTAGAACCTGCTTTCTGGTTCAGTTTAAACCAAGAGGAACCCAGTCTGTGTGCCCTGAGACTGGTCTGTGATGGGAAGCACCGCCCAGAAAGTGGGGACAAGTGGAAGACTAGTTTCAAAAGCACACTCCTGATCTGAACAAAAATGGCAATGTAGAAACACACCCAAAACTGATTAGGATTTTATTGTGGGAGGAGCCCAAGTCGTAGATATACACACTTTGCTGATGTAGCACGTTTTTTTAAATCATTATTTTAAAGGCAGGAATATAGACTCTAGATGACACTGAGGGCCAGCTCCCCCTTTAGGAAATACTGCCAACTGATGTTAAAAAGGGCAAGTGAGAGAGGCCCCAGGAACCAAACAAGGAGCAGAAGACCAGGCATTCCTGAAAATCAGCCTCAAGCTCTGCCACTGCTCACAGTGTGACCCCAGGCAAGGCACTCAATTCCTTTGTTTCCTAGTCTCTTTACCTCTCAAAGAGGGCAATAAATGCTTCCTAAAGACCAAATAATTACCTGAAATGGTCCATTTTGTGCTGCGTTTTTTTTTCCCTTTATCACAGGATGCCTCCTTGCCTGCCTCAGCCCTCCAACACTGCACCTGAAAAGTTATTTAAGGCACACTGGCGCTGTGATCACTGATGGGGGTATGAAAATGGCATCTCTCAGCTGAACACAACTACAGATGGGGAAGGGCCAGCTCAAAGCTCAAACCAAAAGTTCCAAGTCTGAAAGGAGCTGACTGGCCTTTTTGACTAAACTCATTTTGTGCAGGGAAGTCCTGTGTAATTCACTAAAATTGTTCCATGAAACAGTTTTTTGGACAAAAATTTGTTTTAAAGAGAAGTTTGATATACTACACAGTGACCAGACCAGAGGCAATGCACACAAAGTGAAACACAGGTGGTTCCCTCTGAACACCAGGAAACACCTTTTTAGTGTGAGGGTGACCAAGCACTGGCAAAGGTTGCCCACTGAGGCTGTGGAGTCTCAATCTTTGGAGATATTCAAATGCCATCTAGGCATGGTCCGGGGCAGCATGGTCAAGGTGGCCCTGCCTGAGCAAGGCAGGGTATGGCTAGATGACCTCCAGAGGTCCTTTCCAGCCCCAACCATCCTGTGACCCGGGAAAAAGGTCAAACCAGTATCGAGGGGATATATTTTGATACAAAATCCTGTCATGTTTAGAAACTTGAGTGTTTGTCCATCTGTCCAATTTACACTTGCTTCCTGGTAAATTAAAGACTTGTCATGATTCTGATATAACCAAAACAAATGGCAAACAGTAGAATTCCCTGTGCAAAGAAGCACTGGTTCCATCACTGCTCTGGTTGACTTGTCATTTATCATTATGGTTTATCTTATTTTTCTGTCCTGAGCCTTTTTTTGTCTTCAGGTGGTGTCTACACACAGTTTTCTGGGCATTATAATAAGTAAGCTTCAGTCCTTCAGTGCCAGAAATGCAAGAGGTTCTCTGGAACCTGTGAGTTTCTTTCTTACATCTTTCCTTGATTTTTGAACCAAGCTTTCCTCTCACGTTCTTCCATGTACACGTGCAATCATGCTAAGTCTTGCTGAGTGAAAGCTTGTGTATCATGACTGCTGAAAGGACTCCCCTTCTAAACTCTTAAGTCTCTTTTTCCCTCCTCTGCCTCTCTCTTTGAAGAAAGGTGGGGGAGAACATCTGTCGGTCCCATCTGGGTGCCCCACGTCCCCAGTGGCCAGTTTGGCCTAAACCACAACAATGTGCTACCTCTTCTGGTTTAAATGTCACTATTTCAAAGGATAGGCTTGAGGTACACAGCAGTCACTATTTGGAAGTTTTGCTACAAAATTCAGACGTTCGATTCCTTTTGATTACTAGTGGGATAAAATACATCTTATAAATGCTACTTAGTTTCTACAAATGAACTTCTTAATATGTAAAAAGCTATATGAATAATCTGCCTAAAAATTCTGCATATCTATTACATTTATGAAGAGTACAAAATTACAAATGCATCAGCAATCTCCTGGTTTACATAGCCCAGGCATGCTTTTGCTTTTTTTAACAAGATTTTGGTTTTCAGAAGTTGTAGAAATTGGTCCACTAAAACTGTTGAAAGAGAAAGCAAGTTATTAATCTGGAATATCACTGCTGCAGACACAAAGCAGAGCTCTACATACATGCTTAATCTGTAATTCCCTAACGCCCAGTTTGCAACCGGAGCCAAGATGGCCAAGCAGATCTGCAGCCTAATTTGAGGATGACTGATGGCTCTAGCACATGGATCCACACCTCTAACGTCCTTCCTAGTTATTTAAAGCTTCATAACATGGTTAAGGCATATTAAATGGTTTATTCCAATCTCCAGTTTCAGTAGATTCATGGTCTTGTCAGAATTCACTTTATCATGCAATGTTGTACCACAGGTCCAGCTGCACATTCTTCCTATCTCAAAATATTGTAGGGAAGAGCACGGTGCCTCTGGTGTGGGAGAACTGCAAAAGACAGCCCTCCACAACTATTGATTTAGTACGTGAAAAGACTTTTAACACTCATTACTGCTACAGGTAGGAGACCTTCAAGGCTATGGTCATTCAGAGCAGAATGGGCAAGTGAACTAATGAAAGTACATTGACTGGGGAAAGATAAAATGCCTGAGTTTTCTACTCACTTGGAGTGCTGTAAAGTCAGTTTGTATGCATTGATTTCAAAGGCAATTCTCCTGTTTACACAGAGATTGATGAACAGGATGGGCTTACAGTCCTGCTGCTTCTTGTGATCCACGTCCATGATTAATTGAAATATCTTGTTATCCATTTGAGTCTCAGTATGCATAGCTAATTCAGTGTAGCACACAACAGCGCTTAGTATGTCAATTCTAATGGCTTAACAACATGGTTTTGAGTTGTATTTTTCTTCTCTTTCCTTCATGTTTTGGCTTTGCCTCTTCATTTTGTAGCTGGCGTTTGCATTAGCAAGTAATCAAAACTCCTTCAGAATACGTGATGGTATTCTTACAACAAATCATTCTTGTTCTTAAGTTTTTATTCAAGTCAAACAAGAGATCTAATAGCTGATGCCTAAATAAAGTGAAAAGCACTCTATGCATTTGAGAATTAATCTGCATCTTCTTAAGATGATAGATAATTTTTATCTTCACATGTTAAAAAAAAGTCCTAGTAAAGCCATTAAAAAAATTGATAACTCTTATCTGAGTCACAGTGGTTGCATTTGTCCAAGGGAAACTGGTAAATGAGCAGGTAACAGTTGCAAGAAACAACGTTTAGTAAAGGGAATTCATCCAAACTGTTTGATTAACTATCGGTAATATTTGGGCAGGTATTAGTTGGCTAAATACTGTTATTCCATACAAAAAAGTACTTATTCAGCTTTAGGTCGGAAAGTGCTGTCGACTCCTTTGATAATTTTGTCGGCTATTTTCCCCATGGTTTTCTTCACAACTTTGAGATCGTTCTCATGCAAGAGTTTCTGTGTTAGGTACTTCTCTCGTTTGACCTTGCTCTTGGTCTTTTGTGATACATCCGGAATTACGTATGAAATAATAAAATTCACAAAGTATATGACATGCTGGGGAAGGTGAAAATGAAAAAATGTCAGTCAGGCTGAACAGGACATTATTATTATTATAAATGAAATGTCACATTACCTCTTAAGACTCTGAGCTGGTTCTGTACCAGTATCTATCACAGTGGAACGGTATTTAAAAAAGCAGACATGACTAATGAATAGTATAACTGTCTGATAAACAAGAATTTCTGATTTTCTAATCCTGATTTTAACAAGGACTTCTCTGCCTGCTTTGGGGGAACCCTGGTAGCCAGTGCTTCCCTCCTGCAGGGAAATATCGGTTACAGTTTCTTTTAAAATTGTTTTAGGTTTGTTCAAATGACTCTGGGGCAATGGACTTTTCTCTGCTACAGGAACTCTGATCTAACCAATTGCATGTTTCTGATGACTTCAGTAGTCCCTGGATCAGGTCCTAAGTACATTTTGTAATTAAATAATACCTAATATCCCTCTCCCTTCATCTTGGACCGACTCCTATCTTTTGTAAGCCCATACTGTAGCTGCAGAGGAAGGAGCAATTGCTTCTTGAGCATCTAGAGACTCACCTCTTGCAGTGATCGTCTTCATAGACTTCACTCTGCTAGTGCACATGTATTATCTATATGTATTCATGAGGCTGTGCACAAACTTCCTTTAAATATATGTAAAAATATTTTTGGTGTAACTGTCCCTTCTATTTCTGATACCAAAAATAATTTTACAGTTCTTGAGGAAAGAAACTGCAAACACATTGGGCAATCCTCAGCTGATGTCATGACTTCAGAGACTTCTTTTCTAATGGTGCTACACTTAATTTACATCTCCCAAGCTCTTGCCCATGCTAGCACACATCACCAGCTCTGATAGCCATGCCTGGGCAGAATGTCTTTGAAGGATTTTCTGCACGGAGGGAAGAGAAGTTTAAATAAGTAATGCTCCAAACCCCATACACTTACCTCCATGACAATGATGAAAGCCAGCTTGGCTGCGATGACATGCCAGTAGTATATGTTGTGCTCATACTGGTGCTGGTGACCAGCAGGGTAGCGGAGATCCCTGTATCTGAAAGCAAGGTAGGAAAGTCAGAAACTTGTCTCAGGCATCTCTGCAGTACGGCACTGTGGCCAGAGGATGGAGCAAGATACGTCCCTGCTTAAGCCATCCAGGAACAGTTAGCTCCACGTAACTACAGTAATGAGTAAAATCATATCTGCAGAATAAGCTATATTTGGTTGAAATTTCCCTTTTTTTTTGCCACTGTACCAAGAATTACTTATAAAACTTTTAAAGTGCTTTGTTTGAAGACTATCTGTTATGAGAAAAACAAAAGAACATAAGAATTTTCTGCATAGCACAAACTTCTCGGTGAACACTTCCACTCAGTTCTGCCTTTCAAAATAGGCTGGCTTTTACTGTGTTTTAACATTTCTTACTGGATGTTGTTAACTGAATTGGATGATTTAGGTATTAAAAAACCATATTTATTTTTGTCATTGGAAAAGAATGGTTATTTGACACTTGCCTGCACGTCGTCTGGTTCCCAAACCAAGGGGAAAATGGCTTGCTTGCATTCTTGAAGTCTGATATATTGAAGACTGAAAGTGTACTGTTTATATACCCTTTCATAGTGTGACTGCTGTGACTCCCATAAGGAGGGACCGAAAAGGACCAGTAATAAACCAGACGAGGAATCATGTCAGATGTAAAAGCAATGATCATAGCCTGCATTTCAGAAGAAGGAGACAAAAAAGCAGAGCAGCGTTTAAGAAATAAGCCTTAATATGCATGGCTTTGCCATATACTTAGTATCTCAAAAGTTACAGTATGAGCTAAAAATAGAAAATATGTACTTTTCCAGTCAGTGGTTCCCTCTGTAAATGAGCACGTAGTCACTCACAGGCATAAAACAATCTCTTTCTGGAATGTGCGCTCTGTATGGTTTTTAAATTACACTAGCTCTGCTGGATGCCTTAAAAAAGTTACACCATAATACACTTTTTTCCTCGTGAGCACGCAGTGGAGGTCAGCAGCCAAACTCACCTTAAAGTACTCTAAGGTAACCTTCAGCAAACATGTTTGCTATCAGATGTACTTATGAGATGCTTAAAGAAATCCTGCCTGGTGAAACTCACGGAAACGACGGAAGAGTCCTTCAGTAACAGAAAATTAAATTTCACCAGGAACCCTGAGGTTTGAGTAAAGGAATTAAATAAATTTTATATATATATAGCCGATCCATCTCTGACCCCAGAAACATCCCACTCTTTCTGAGGCGCCGGCCAGCCCAACTTCATCTTGGCAGTTGTTGCCTCATAAGTTTCAATGTCAGTACATGTGTGGAAACTGCTCGTGATGCCAAGATAATTTTTTTTTAGTAGCAGCTGCATAGCGCTGTTTTACATATGACATGACCATTTGTTTTTATCTTGCTCCCAAGAGAGTCCCTGTCCTATTCAGTCTGCCAGTCACAAACCGGGTAGGAAACTCGATCTGTGGGTTTGTTGTGGGAAGTCTTTTCTAAACTCATGAACTTCCCAAAACATCCTGTTCTGGAGGACAGGTTAGCTATGCTTAATCCAATCTCCTCCTCTGCTATTGCAAATGCAAGAGGTTCCCTTATGAGGAAGACTTTCCACCGGCACGATCTGCAGGTGCCCAGCACCTAGGAAGGAGTGATGAGTGAGCTGCACTCCAGGGCTGAAAGAGAAGTCTTTTGTCCCACAGCAGGGGAAAAAAACATTAGACAACATGGATGGGAAGAACCAGGGCAGAGACACGGAGGAGAAAGTGAAACAGTGTGAAACAGGGATCTAATGGGATCAGGGGGAGGCAGATGTAGGCAGAGATGCATAAAAGGGGCAGAAAAAAGCCATAGGAAAGGCGTGGGACAGAGGAAGCAGCAAAGTTTAGCAGTAATGGGTAACAGAGGAGCATAAGAGCTGGTTAATATCAGTATTTTATTCTCTTCATGCCAGTCTGTGATTCATGCTGTCTGTATTCCCTTATTTTCATGAGCTGGGGTCAAAATTGTCCACCTTGGTGCAGCATTCGCAGCAAGACAGCCCCAACCTGAGGGGGTATTTGTAAGAGCTGAAAAAAAGGGAAGGGGAGAGAGGAGAAAGGTACAAAAAAAAATAATGCAGACATCTCTTCTACAGTTCCTCAAAGAACACTTTGGTGGCAGTGCTAGCTAAACCAACCCCCCTCCCTCCTGCCTTTGCCCCTAGAAGTTCACCCATGCATCCATGCAGCTGTGCAGCAGACCACATCACGGCACTGATCTGGTGGGGAATCCCGGCTGGATCCACTCCCTGATCTGGTTCACGGTGTGTTTGTCAGAGCGCTGGTGCCAGCGCAACACCGGAGGGAGCACCAAGGGGAAAAGACGGGGAAGGGAAAGGGCAAGCAGTTGAAAAGGGTGCACCTCAATTACCACCGCTGCCAAATGTTGAACACTAAAACAAGACTCAAGATTGAAACCGTGGTCCAAAATCTATATTTGGTTTTCCAGAACATTGTTACAGTTAAGTTGAAGAAAAAATTAATTTGGCTGATGAGAAAGAAAAGGGAGGTGTCCTAAGACTAAAATAAACTAATTTAAAATCTTCAAGGATACAATTTTTTTTTTTTTTGGTACTGTACTCTGGCTTGAATCAAGTGTAGTTGGCATGCACTTTTAAAAACTGTTTTTAAGCATTACATGCCAGTGTGCAATGAAGTGAAAATTATGTGTTGTTTATATTTACACGCAGAGTAGGTGGTTTTGGCGGACAAGAAATATATATTACCATGTCTTGCAGTTGCAGGGAGAAGACCTCACACCTAAATTACTCTGTTTTTAACTGAAGTACAGCACAGAAAGTTTTAGTTAAATATAATTTCTTTCTGTTCATTAGCTGATCTAGTCAGACCACAAATGAACTAACAGCAACAGAACAGTAAGACAAAAAAATCCCTTCTCCCTTTGGACCAAATGAATTTGATGCTGCTTCTGTGTATCATTTAGAAAGATGCTGGAATATGGTATTTACACAACTTAATATTTGCTCTTTCTGATTTTTTTTTTTGCAAGGCCCCAGGTCTCTCATCATCCTAAATCTGAACCCCATCCCAGTCTCCTCCCTCTCTCGGAATGAACTCCAGATGTGCTCCAGAGAGCTGTAAGGACAGAAATACGAAAGCTAATCCTACGGCATACTCTCAAAGGAAAAATATTTTTTCCTCCTGAATTATGGTCTGCATTTTGGGGTATTGCACTGGAGAACTACAAACAAATAGCACATTCTCTGCTTCCCGAGATTTGCTGCACACAGTTTTCCATTTATACCATAACTAATTAAAATCAGTCTTCAAATCAACAACAGATGCTTTGGTATCACGCAACAGCAAGTCCAGTGCCTGAGTGGCAAGTCGCAAAACTGATAGTTTTGTGTAAAAGTTGCTTGCAAGCTACTAGCAGGTGTTACAAAGGTAATGCACGATGGAAAAGATGATACACTACCCAAGTCAAATCAGCTGTAACAAGTCACACAGAAGAGAAGAAACACTTTCTGTGTACTAAGGAAAAATCAAGGCAAAGAGGGTAAAGGAAAGACTGATGGCCTATACTAGATCCTGGATGTCAAACAAGAAAAAAACATACTTAAAGGAAGAAAACAGTTTTTAGCATTTGATCTAGTATACGGCTTTATAGCCCACGCTTCATTGGGAAGAAACACTGATCTCTTTGAGGTCCTTACACCACCTGCAGCAGGGCCTTTGGCACATGACATGGTGCTGTGCCCCTCGCATGCTGTCGATATACTTTTGCACATTGAGGACTCCCATGGTTTCAGCGATGCTTTGAGGGGTATAGCACACAAGGAGGAATTTGGAGTGAAAGAAGTTGCAAAGCTCAGATTAGCCTCAGGTGGGCTGTGACTGGGTAGTGACAGACGCTTATTGCTGGGTCATTTTTCTGCAGAAAGCGGGGCATGAATCCATTCCTAACAGAAGCCTACAGATGTCTGAGTCACCACAAGGTCACCAAAGCCACTTTAACTCTGCCCTGAATATCATAAGGACTACGACTAAGGTACTGGTAACAATATTTTAAAGTAAGCTCAAGATGTATATCCAACTTTTTATTTCATAGTGGTATTACAAGATCCAGCTGGATTGATGAGGGAAGACAGTTAGCTTATCCAATAGCATAACATATTTGTTTTTCTTCCAGGAACACAGACATTTTTTTGCCTTTTATTTTATAAGTTTTCTAGCAGCATAGTTCAAAAGAGGATATGGATGCATCAATAATGTTGCCTCTACTTCTAGCTATAGCATTTTCTGCTATTTGCATTATCTGCCGGGATTTGCATCATTTGCTGGGAGAGTTATCATCTTTAACAATTTTCTGCACAAGCACTAAACCAAAAGAGCCCAAAAGTATCTCCGGTGCCACCTGACATTTCTAAAAATCTGAACATGTGTTACAAAAGTCGCATGGCTTTTGTTTTAAATTTTAACACCAGATTTACTAGTAGGCCTTGGATGTTTCGCATGCCTATGGAACAGCTGGATTTATGGTTGGTTTGCCTCAGCAGAGCAGTGCAAAACAGCTGGAGCATATGCTCGAGCTCGCTCCCTGTCTCTCAGATTCTTTTGTAAATTTTCCATCCTCAAGTTCCCTTTTTTTTCTTCCATCATTTCTCTGTGCTTAATTCTCTGCCTTTATGTTCTCCTGAGTCCCCTCTCTACATCCTAGCTATGTTTACCATTCCTGTTGATCTTCTATAGTGTGAAATAAAGTTCTGAACAAGAATAACGGTCATTTTGGGAGGCCTTTCAATACCTGAAAATACATCTGATAGCTGAGGCTGACACGTAACATTTTCCTAATCACTGAAATCCACCCTGGACTCCTGTTTCTATGTGGTACCACCCCCAGCCCCCAAAATAATGAAAACAAGCTACTGAGAAGATGACAACCCAATAGGCAGTCAGATCATGGAAAAAACCCCTTCCTGTTCTTTGAAAACAGGGCCCCCCTCCTTTCAGGGGCAAAACAAAGACTTTTAAAAGTGGGGGAAAAAAGAGAGGCGAATATGCAGGGACACTCACCTGGGTGTGGGAAGAGAAGGTGCCTGTTCCATTATTTCTGAAAAGCTGAACCCCTGCGGTTGAGACCCCAGAACAGCCAAGCACCGAATGACTATAGAAGGTGCCTGAGATACAGGAAAATAAGCTCATGCCCTTATTTAAATTGTAATTGGTCTTTTACTTGAAATAAGTCCCCTAACTATTGGGTTAGTATCTATGATTGTATAATCATAGAATGGTTTAGGTTGGAAGGGACCTTAAAGATCACTTAGTTCCAACCCCCCTGCCATGGGACAGAGTGCTCAGCTCCATCTCCATCCTCTTACCCAAAGTCCCCCATTCTCCAAACAGGCAGAGCTTCCTGCGAAAGCTTGGGCTAAGATGAACTTTGGTCTTCAGACTCAACCGCTTTCTCCAGAAAATCCTACTGAGCGCAACAAGGTACTGTTACTGCAAGGACAAGGTCCTGAAGGAAGTGGCTACCTTTCAAAATGTGTCAGAAGGGATCCCTGATCTCACTGATAACAGTAGAAAATGGTGACACTGTGAAAAAGATTATTAACCATGGATAGTCTGTGGTGTTACTGTCACTGCAGAGGAAACCAGTGGTGACTGCTGTTTTGAGAAAAACCAGCAGTGGAAATTTTTTGAAAGATAATACATATTAGCTACTGTTTAAGAATAAGCAATCAAATAATTCACAGTGGTAAAGTCCAATGGATTATTTTTCTCCCCACAATGCAGCCTATGTATAATATATTGTTGAATTAACGATATGGGAAATTTGAAAGGTCTGAATTTCATTGTCAGGAGTATATTTATCAGAAAGAAGTTCTTTTTTCCTAAATATTTTAAAGAAACTCTTTCAAAATTAATTTTAAATCCAACTGAAAAACAGATTAATTTGCAAATCCTCAGAAAATTCATTCTGATTTCAAAAGGTAAGTGCTGCAATTTTCAGCACACATTGTATGTATCAGTACAAAACAAAGAAGCTGAATTTCTGTTTTAAGTGCAAAATTGCTTAAAGCCAAATTCAAATACGAAGGCACTGACCGTAACAATTGTAACAATTAGAAAGAACAATCAATTATAAATTAGCTAAGCTGAAACCTAATTTTTTCAAAATTAATGCATTTAGCTGTAGACTGTCTGAAAAGATCTCTGTACTATGTGGTATAATTTTAGGAAAGATGTGTTATAGTCTTCATATGTAACAGATTTTTCTGAAGATGCTAGCAACTCTAAATAGAATCATAGAATCATAGAATCATAGAATGTTTTAGGTTGGAAAGGACCTTGAAGATCATCGAGTTCCAACCCCCCTGCTATAGGCAGGGTCACCTCCCACTAGACCAGGTTGCCCAAGGCCACGTCCAGCCTGGCCTTGAACATCTTGAACACCAAATAAAATGTCTTTTCTTTAGATGTAATATTTTAGCCAGTAGCCATATTCTGTTTCCAAAACATCTGGGAAGTAACTGAGAGCCTATTTCACAGGGGCTGAAGTCTTAAGGGATTGATGCTCGTAATTAATTTAAGATCATTGAAATGCTACGTCGCCACACGTGACATTCCCATGTTTGGACATTAACACCTGCAGTGAAGGCATTTTACCTTTTGCAGTTGTTGGCCCAGTACTTACGTTGGTGACCACCGCCAGAATGGCTATGCCTTGCATGATGGGCTGCCAGGCGCCGATGTCTTGAGCCTTCTGTGGAACCATGCGCCTGAACTGGGTCGTCAGCTTCCACGCATCCAACCGGATTTCCAACATGTTGTTAATAAGAGCCAGAAGAGGAGCCAGGGGGAATGACGCCACAAACAGAGTGACAAAGCCAAATTGTATAACTGTCAAAGGGAGAGGTTACATACATTGATCAGGCTTTCACTTACTGGAGATAAGCATATACGAGCACGTATGCTTTATATACTCAAACTATGGGGGAGACAGACAAGAAAGAGTAGCCGAGTTCCTAGCAAATCTTCTGTATGAGAAGATAGGAGCACAACAGTGCTGAAAACCCCTGTCAGGTGGAGGGGACAGGAAAATATCACAAGTCACAACACACCAAGAGGAACTATTGCAGGTATTTAAACATCCATTTCTTTCTTATGTCTTCATCATGAAGACTTGGAAATCTAATGACTAATCTAGTCTATCTGTCTCCGTGCTGTGCTGGAAAGCCTGAACTATCACCCTACTGGTGTCCAGGTGCTGGAACAAGTATGCTGGCAATGGTGTGACAGCATGGATGGTGGCAACAAACTAGAAATCTGCCAGCTCCCAAGAGACCAGCGACAAGTCCTGGTGACTGCAGGTCCCCAGCAGACCAGTCTGACACAGGGCTCTGCTGCACAACACCATAACATGGGAGTGGTCTGCCTTCTGGATGCATTTCTCAGAGGATAGGGCAAAGAAGCAGCAGTTCTTCTCCTTGCACAATCATGTGCTGTTTCCTAGTTATAAATTGGATTGAGGCGTAGCTGCTTAATAAAAGCTTGCAGCGCTATCTATAATGGCTCATCCAAACTTGCCTTGGAAAAACATTCATGCCCTCTGTCTATACGCTTATTAAGCATTGCTTGTATGAAGATTTTCTTCAGAGCATATTTGTACCCAGCAGCGACACTGAACCCGAACTAAACTTCTACTTACCCATTTCAAGATATTCGTAAAAGAGTCCAAGTTTTCCAATGGGCTGCAGGTGGTAGTCCTGTTCCCAGCGTGGAACAACTTTTTCTGATCTAGCAGCTGCACAGTATCTTCCGATTAGGTTCTTAACCCAACTATCAGCCAGGGAGAAAAAGACCACTAACATTGGTAAAATAACCTAAAAAGTTCAGTAAATGGAAAAAAATTGACATTCGTGCTGTTATAGCTTTGAACAGTGGATTTAGTTATTCTTGAATTACTGAAAACTTCCTTCAAACATGAGTATAATCTTCTGTTGCCTTATCCTGAAAGCAGTTATTTACAACCATAAATAAGAGTGTAAAACGGTAATATATCAGACTCATAGCGATTTATACTTATGTCGTACAGGTGAATGACCACATAAAATTCAAGGTTACAAAAAAGCTACTTAAATGTAGGCCTGTGGTTGGACAGTTTAATTCCTTCTGCTGACAAAATTAACAGAATCATGGAATGGTTGAAGTTGGAAGGCACCTCTGGAGGTCATCTGGTCCAACCCCTTCTTGCACAGGCAGGGCCACCTAGAGCTGGTTGTCCAGGACCATGTCCAGACGGCTTTTGAATATCTCCAAGGATGGAGCCTCCACAACTTCCCTGGGCAACCTGTGCCAGTGCTTGGTCACTCTTACAGTAAAAAATTGTTTTCTAATGTTCAGGGGCAACCTCCTGTGTTTCAGTTTGTGCCCTTTGCCTCCGGTCCTATTACTGGACATTAGTCACTGAGATTAGTCTGTCTCCCTCTACTTTACTCTCGCCCTTCAGGTATTTGTACACATTGATGAGATCCCCCTGAGCCTTCTCTACTCCAGACTGATCAGTACCTCTCAGCCTCTCCTCATATGTGAGGTGCTCCAGTTTCTTAATCATCCTTGTGGTCCTTTGCTGGACTTTCTTCAGTATGTCCATGTCTCTCTTGTACTGGTGGGCCCAAAACTGGATACAGTACTCCAGGTGTGGCCTCCCTAGTGCTGAGTAGAGGGGAAGTATCCCCTCCCTCAACCTGCTGGCAACGCTCCTCCTAATGCAGTTGAAGATACCATTAGCCTTCTTTGCCATAAGGACACATTGCTGGCTCAAGTTCAACTTGGGTGGCCACCAGGACCCCCAGTCCCTTTTCTGCCAAGCTGCTTTCCAGCTGGGCGGCCCCCAGCATATACTGATGTATGGGATTGTTCTCCCCCAGGTGCAGGACTTTGACCTTCCTGTTGTTGAATTCCATGAGATTCTTGTCAGCCCATTTCTCCAGCCTGTCAAGGTCCCTCTGGGCAGTAGCACAACCCTCTGACTTATCAGGTGGGTGTTATCAGCAAACTTGCTGAGGGTGCACTCTGTCCCCTCATCCAGATCATTAACGAAGATGTGAAACAGGATGGGACCCAGTAGTGATCCCTGGGGTACACCGCTAGTGACGAGCCTCCGACTAGACTTTGTGCCACTGATCACCACCCTCTGGGCCTGGCCGTTCAGCCAGTTTTCAGTCCACCTCACTGTCTGCTCATCCAAACCATACTTCAATAGCTTCTGTATGAGGCTTTTATGGAAGACAATGTCAACAGTCTTACTGAAGTCCAGGTAGACAATATCCGCTGCTCTCCCCCTCATATACTGAGCCAGTCATTTCATCATAGAAGGTTAGCAGGTTGGTCAACCATAGCTTCCCCATGGTGAATCCATGCTGACTACTCCTGATGACTTTCTTGTCCTTCATATGCCTGGAAATGGTTTCCAGGATTAGCTGCTCCTTCACCTTCCCAGGGATCGAGGTGAGGCTGATATTCTCATCCGAAAGGCTTGCATGAGAATTTAAGAAAACCGATGAATTGGCTGTAGCCATTTTCAGCAGTCAAAGAACCATATTAAAAAAAAGGGGGATGGGGGCGAATGTCTATGAACAGAGAAAAACCCAAAATGGTTTATACTTGCAGAGATGCAGAATGAGAAGGCAGTTAAGAACCAGACCCAGAAGTGATACTCAGCATTTCAACACCTAAATGTTATCTGTCACTCTGGGAAGTGAATTAAAAATTCTGGTCAGATGAATATATTTCCAGTACACAGAAGGGGGAGTCAGTTGTCTATGGCTGGAGCTGACATCTGCAGGCATGTTCAGTCTAGGAACCCTTCCCCAGGGAAAAGAAGAGGTTGAAAAGAAGGATGGGTCTACAGGTCCATCCTGCAACCAGCAGCACACACAGAGCATTGAGGTCTGGAGGAACCGTATCTCAGCAGAGCACACTAGCCTCAACCCTACACAGTATTTATGACACGCTTTTAAGTGGGGTCACTGTGCAGCAAAGGATCACATTTCGTGGGCTTGGAAGAACCACAGCCAGAGGGTATACAATACCATGGGCTGGTGCTTATGGCATTCAGGAGGGCACGAGCAAACTGGGAGTTCCCTACTCCAAGCAACATAACAGCCACTGATCAGCATAATAAAGAACAAGTCCTGGGAGAAAGAACAGAGTCCTGCACAGTATATGAACCTAAATGAAATGGAGGGCATGTGTGGTTAGCACTTTGCTTATTGTTTACATTAAAACATGACCTTCCAGAGATCTGCCCCACTGAAAGAGAACATATAGGCACTATGAATGTCAAATATGACTGTAAAACTGAACGAGTTAACTTAGGAACTTATACATGACTTAAAAGCCCAATGTCTAACAACAAATCATTCCACTCAATATTAAGCAACAGTCTTTAGTTTAATACTTTCAGAGCTTCTATTGCCTCAGTTTTAAATATCCAACCTGAAACACATTGAGTCTGATTTGCAGAGGAAAGACGCATTTCTGATTAGAACTAAAATCAGTCAGAACGACAGAGACAGGAGCTCAGAGCTACCAGACCGAAAATATCCAAACTGTCTAAAAAGGCCCCAAAAGACTAGCCGTATTCTTTTAGAATACAATATGCACCTATCAAATTTAGTGTCCAAATGCCTGAATGCATCAAGCAAAAGCAGTATCTTTCAAATATGAAAGAGCAGATTACTTAATAGTTTGAACTTACGGAAGAAGCACTTCTTGGATGTTGTTCCAGATTGCTTTACCTCCTACTATGATGGCAAGCTGAGTTGTGAGTTCAAGGAGACATCCGCCTGGATCACACTGAAGGTTGAGAGACATGAAATATTTTTGAAGTTGGGTAATGTTTCCGACATGAATGAAGCATTGAAAAGAATGCATTCCTGGTTTATGATGATAACATTTCTTAAAGCAATACCAGAAGACTATTTAGGCAAACCTTTCCAGTAGGTTAATGCAAAAGCCAATTCCAGTCATATGGTCACATATGATCGGTTGACAAGACACCAGTGAAAGAGTGCCATACCAGGTGCAGCTCTGTACTGTGCTGTCACCAGGCGAGGGTCACTCAGCAGAACAGGAATCCTTCTACTGATGTTCCCCCCTTCCTGTGTGCCAATTCACAGATTGTCGGACCATGGGAAAACCAGCTTGTCTGAGTACGCATAATGCATTTCTAAGCGCAATTGGTCTCGTGTCATATTCTTTTATGGTAGCGGTTACTAAGGAGGCGATTGGCTTGGGAGGCAGTCACTTTTTGAACCCTCAAGTTAAATATGCACAACTATGCTATACACTCCTAACTGCAGCAGAATACCTGGTCTAATGGCTCCTGCTGCTTAAAACCAAACATTATCATACATTCTTACCTCTTCGTTGCGATACCTTCCTAGCCAATAAACTGGATTTCCAGGGTGACCTACAAATTTACCCTTAAAGAAGGCTATGTAGAAGCATGAAGAATAGTAGTTGACAAACTGGAACAAGAACATCTTTGTGGTCAGACTGTTTTCATAATCCGTCTGTGTCCTTGGAAGCTCTGCAATTAAAAAAAAACAATTAAAAAAGTGACAACCTACAAGTAACCTACAAGCAGCTTTAGAACCTCAGCTGGAAAAGTACGTGTATGCCTTGTATTCCTTAATATGACTGAGAGCATTATGAATTAGATTGTACATAATCCCCATGTATACTGTAACCATTATGCTAATTCTAAAACTATATGGGTTGTATAAAGGAAAGAACTTTTTCCCTGACAATAAAGAAAAAGAACAAGCAAAAATTCTGATAACTCAGGGGAAAAAAAAAGCACCCAAATCCAGCACACTCAGGAAAGATGCAAATGTAACACTTTGAACTGATGAAACAGTATTAAATGAAACTATATTAAAACACTGCACTACTTCACACATCTAAAGTAAAATAGCTACTTTAATGTTGATGGCCTGGATATAAAGAATAATAATATTTGCAACTGTTTATCTATTTAATAACATGGAAATGGTATCAAGCTTTGGAAAAGTGACCTTATTTCATTTATTTACAAGAAAATAGCTATTTTCCCCATAAACAAAAGCTAATGTAATTGAATGTGTTATGCGTTACTGATCTGTTTTCATAAAGCTTGGTTATTATAGTAATTTTCTTTGCTTTGCCTGTTTCACAAGCATAAAACTGTAAACAATTGATCTTTCATGCTGGCTATACAAGGAGTTTTCAGGCAGAGAGAGGTGAATATCCTATTGCTTTGATATTGAGAAAACCTGTATTTGAAAGTTTTTAGGTGGTATTGTGTGATTTGGTGGGAAAATTCTGAAATATACTGTACAGGTGTCCATTTATTGGAATTCTTATTATACACACAAACGCTACTTTTACTTGTTATTTTACCCCAAGTTTCTATGTGAGGTACAGCAGCGGCATACCGAAGTCAGTAATCAGGATTGCCACTTTTTCATAGATGATGTTGAGAACCATAATGACTATAAAGCTGATGAGCGAAGCAGTTACTGAAGTGGCTGTCTGCGGAGTCAGGTACTTGCGGATCGCCTCCGTTCCGTTAATGTGCTGTGACAACGTTGAAGAAAACACCAGGAAAACCGAGAGCCTGTAGACAATGATTCCAATAACTGAAGCAATAATCAAAAGAACCTGCCAAGGGAACGCAAGAAAGATGTTAATATTGAACCACTGGCTTTGGGAAAAAGTGAGTTTGAAATACTTTTTACAATAGGCAAAAGGAAAGCGATTGTGTGCCTGTCATTCCGTCGTGTAAGATGAGTGCAAGGGGATGCTCAAATAAGATAGAAGGCAATAAATTCAGAATCCATAAAAGAAGACTTTTTTTTCATGCAGCATAGTCAATCTGCAGGAAAGAAAAGACATAGTCTGGTTTATGGCTAATAACAAGGTTTGTACTGACGTGAACAAAGATAATGAGATGCGTAATCAAACCTCGAGGAATGTGATGGAAGAAACCTCCCTCTTTTGACAGTGGGCAATTGGCAGGATGGCAAATGTACTAGCAAGTCCGCATGGGTTATGGAGGGGGCTGTACCTTCTCTTTCACATGGTAATATTACAGGCTACAGACCCCTCAAAGGAATAGAAAAATTTTAAGCCAAGTTATGTAATCTGCAGGAGTTGTAATAATGATCCATGCACCCCATCTTGCTTGCCATCTCCTCTCTTTCTGCTTCTCCTCCTGCTTTTACTTCTTGCTAGTTTTCTAGCTATTATTCAGACTGACTTCCATAGAGTTGTGAATCTTTTTTTTTTTTTCCACTATCTCTGCAAACTGCCATGAATCCACCTACCTCCCCGCTCCCGGCACATAATAAGAGAGTGCAGCAACACAAATGACAAACCCAGACCAAATCTTTCCCCTTCAACCTGAAGTTCTGCCTATTTAAATCCAACAGCAAGCCAGTATTCTTTCCCTTGTCTTTCAGATGTGTTAACATTGAGGATCTTCTGGGCTGCCAGCCACCACTCTATCTCCTGGCTGTCTCCTGTCACCTAGGACGAGGTCTTTTCCAGCTGCAGTTTGTGCTACAGGCGAGGAGGACATGCAGCGTGCTAAAACATTGAGCTTTTCAAGGTGACCTCTGTGGGCATGCTTGCCATGTTAGATATTGTTTCATGGGTGACTGGGCTGCTTTCACATTTTGGTTGTAATTAAAGCAGAGGCTCTGGAAGATTAGAGAGTGCCCAGCTTTGCTCTGTTAAGTGAAACGAAAAACCTGAAAGAGGCCCAGGACTGTGAGACACGATATTGAAGCAAATGGCTGGAACAAGTAGGATAGAAAACGGCAGAGAGGAGAGTACATAAACCAAAGTCTTTCCTCTGCTCCCCGCCCCAAAAGCAAAGACATTTATCTTAAAATAATCAAGGAAAAACCAATGGACCACATTCACAAGCATAACTCACAAGCTACAGCTGCAGGATATTTTGACATATTTTCGATTGACTGTACGCTAATGAGTATTTTGTGACTACAGCTACCTTCTCCATGTGGGTCCACAGCTTAATAGACTTGGTTTATGCATAAAATGGAAATCCAGCTGAATCTGTTCCTTTGTTACCTTTTGTTCAGTTCAGGAGAATACCTTTTTTATGCACTTTCTAGAGAAGTGAATTCATGAGGTGAAAGAATAAGAGAAGAACTTACCCAGAAGAAGATTGCACTTGTACAGAAAGTCATCCGTAGGCACTTCCCACAGGCAGTGTATGGCACATGTTCTTCTTGCTGTAAAAGATTTAGAAACAGATCAAGGATGCACCCAATCTTTTCTTCATATTTTTGGGTGCTGCAATTTATGGTATTGAGGGCAGAAAAAAGGGAAGAATTCTCCGGTTTTGTTTCCTTTCCTGCTTTGTTGTCCTGGAAACTCACATTTATTCATGATTTCAAAAGTCTTGCCTGATTACATGTGCCTTTTTTTTTTTTGCTGCTCATTCTAAGATACAAATGACTTCCATAGATGCTTCCACTCAGTTCTTATTGAATTCAGCAGTGACAGGGTGCATAGTCTTTTTCAATGGACCCATCCTTCTTGGCTGATCATGGCATCCAAAGTCATTAGCTTTCAAACCTCCTTGGCTAAAATTAGCTGGCACTAAAATTTTGTTCCCTGATCTCCGTATTCCTCAATTTACCCCACAGGAACAATGGGATGGTTTTCCCAAGGAAAATGCCTGCCTCAATATGTGAAAATTCAATGACGCTTTATAGGATCTCTGAGGACCAAAATCATTATGGTTTTGCATATTCTTCACTCTTTGAACTGTCTGAAAGGAACTTTCTAGCTATGACTTTATACCTTAAAGGTGGCAGAGGTTTATAAGCTTTTAAAAAGAACCATTTTTTTTGGTAGCACAAGATATAAAAAGAAGATCTATATAGGACAGTTTCAACTATGGCAGTTAATTTTTAAACTTTTCAAGTGCCCTCTAATAAACATCAGTGTAATGTGGATGGAATGTGAAGGCAATGCAAATGATCAGATAAATGCCAGAGTAATACATTGACAGAGAATAATAAAAAGTGAAGCTAAGCTGGAGTGAGCTACAGAAGCTAAAGCTACTCAAAATGTATAATAAATAGAGATCTAAAGTACGATCCTCATAAATATGAATCCTATTTCATTGAAATAAGGATTATCCATGTCCCTGTGAGTTTGCTGTTATTGATCGTAACTGCATCCACACGCACTTAGCAACAATACCTATTCAAACATGTTTCAAACAGAAACACCTTCGGTTAAAAAACCAGTCTTGGAATGATATATAAGGTAACATCTTTCCCTCTATTTCACCCTTTTTTCCTGATGCATTCTTAGGCAAAGATAGCAAATGCTCTGTGATCCTGGCCTCTGGCAGCAACACTGAATCATTTCTTGGGGGATTTAATAAAGTAGACTTAGTGTCCTAAGCTGAGGACGATGCCTACTTCTGTTTATTTATGACAAAGGAACCTCAGCAGTGCATGCTCCTCAAACAGGCAATTATTTTAAGGTGCCTACAGTTAGGTATAAATTCCCTCCCACGCATCTGTACTTTCGAAGTTCACTATTTCCAGGCCAGCTTATTGGCTCTCCTTGAAGCACTGCTGATTTATACAGCTCCAGTGCAGATTCACCATTTCCATAGTGTCCTCCCACCATGTGTCTATTGCAGTAGCCATCACCGGTTATCAGAATATTCCTTACCTGTGTGATTTCGTTCATTACTACATGAGTGCATCGAGCTTCATACTCCGGGCGAACTTGTTCTTCTTGCTCTAAGTACTCAACTGTGTCCCATTCATACTCCAGTTCAGCTTGCCGTCGCTTCCAAAACTCCAAAAACAAAGTAACTACCCAGAAGATAAACAAAAGGGAGCAATACCATGTGAGTGTTGGACACTGCCTGACCCCTTGGGCTATAACATGTGGCTCATGTTTTCCATACAGATTTCCAGAGACATGGAATAAACCCCTTATTCCTTATGGCTACTGTGATGGTGAAAATAACTGGATCTACTCCTTTATGCAATTATTGCTTTGGATATACAGATATTTTAATAAGAGAAACGTGAGGTAAATAGTGGTGTAAGCACATGCTAAAGAATACAGATAAATTTATTTGCTTTCTGCCTAAGGCTGGAGTATGAGCACTTTGGATTTCATACTATAGACTACTTTTGAAAAAGTTTATCATGGGATGCGTAAGAGAGCAAGTTGGTTGGATAGGCGAAGAAAAAATGCTGGCGAGTGCAGGACATTATGCCAAAAATTGCCACAGGGAAAAGCTCATGTTCATTCAATCCGCAATTTTTTGTGCAGACAAGTTACCAGTCTGCAGACGACTAGAATCAATGCTAGTTCAGGTAAAGTGGCTGAAACACAGTCATCTTCCCTCCTCTGCTAGCATGAATCTGAAGGGGCTGCAGCTCTTTTTGCACGCCCTGGAGCTTAGAAACTCCCTGGGCTGGGTCAGCAGTTCCCCTGGACTGTGCTCCTACAACTGGAAGCACTGGGGGACCACGTGCACAGATGCCTAAGTGGTACTGCTGAGCCATGGATCCAGCCAAACTCATTACCTTGGCCTGAGATGTGATGCAGGTAGATCTGGCAGCAGAGGCAATGACAGACCCAGCTGAGAAGGTTGGGAGGAGCTCAGGACAATGGGTGTCAGCACCAGGCTCCCCAGTGCACCCTGATGTTTTAGTACTGAAGACAGTTCATCCTCAGATTAAATGAGCGGTGTGGCTCTGCAAGCACTGCCTCCAGGAGGAGTCAGTATCCCATCACTGAACTCATTATTCCCATTGTCTGGGAGTAATTGACCATAAAAGACTTTTCTTTAATTAGTTTGGCCCCTCATCCTGACTGATGAAACATTGATGGCATGCAGTTACAAGTCCAAACATTAAAGGTTATTTCCAAAAGCAGGTGTGGTCAATAAACCCCAAACCGAAGCATTTAAAAACCAGGAAACTCCATGGGCTGGGCTGTCAGATGACCTTGGCGTCTGCACACAGGCAAAACCCCGGAAACCCTCTCCCCACATTGTTCAGGGGCCACTTTCACAAGGACTTCTCCACTACTTCATGCTTAGCAGCACAAAGGCCATTCCAAGCAGTGGGCCAGAGGATCACATCTGCTGTCTCCTGCAGAGCAAGGAGGTTAGTCTTCCATGAACCTCTAACCACTGGTTGGGGCCCCAGCCCAAATCACAGGAAGCTACAGGCTACCCAGATTTGCTCCAGCTGCAAATCCAGCTGCTGCTGGGGAGTCGAGAGGTGCAGGACTTCCTTCAGTGACAGCCTCTGTGCTAACAGCAAAAGCAGGGCACATAACGTGGGGACAGCTCTCTCAGCCTCAACACAAAGAAAACTTCTACTCACTAAAATAAGCCAGCAACCAAGTTGTGTCTTTCAGAGCAGGAAGGAGCTGCTGCTGGATTTGCCATTTTCCTTTTATTTTGAACCAGTGGGTTTTTTTTAACAGTGGAAACAAATTAAGTTTCAGAATCAGGAGATCCAAGCACTAATTCCACCTCACGTTGGTAATTTGCGGTGTCACCTTTCACGTGTCCCTCAAAGCTGCCGTTCAGCATGGCCCAGGTATTCTCCCTCTGAAACTGTGTCACCAAGGACTGAAAAGAAATGCCTCCATTGGAGAACATGTGTTTGTTTAACTGATCTTGTTCAGGAAGGGGATGCAGTGATGGCAGCAAGTGAAGTGGAAGCTGCTGCTTTAGGAGCTTTGCCAATTTAGTCATGCCATCATTGGAGAAGTGGTAGAAACGCTGGTCCAGAGCATTAACGTATAGAGGGTTAATGCCTGAGGCCAAATTCCCTGGTGTTTTATAGTGTTTTGAGATCTTTGAAGGGAATATCCTAAAAAAATACGCAATTATTAAAAAGTATATTGCTGATAATGATGCAATAATACATCTAAAAATCTAATATTCCTTTAATTGTTTTGGACCAGGGGGTCTACAAAAGTATTAGAGCAAGATGAAAGTTACAGCTGGAATTGTAGCAGAACCATGGGTCATTTGGAGTCAGTACAATTTTGACTGAATTTCTGTAATACAATTCACCTCTTTGTATAGTGGACTTATGATAAGAATACTAATAGACCTTGTAGCCACCACTATACCCATGCAGCTTAACTTTGCAATTATTACTCTTGGAACCATTCTTCAAAACAGGAAACACAATTTTTAATTAAAAAGCAAATTGCAAATAAATTAACTATTCAGATGACATTAGTATCAAACTTCTAACTTTTTCTTTTTTATTTGTTTAGAGAATTTCCTGATGGTATTTTGATTTTAACATACATTTTGAAAGAAATCTTCTTTTTAAAATGTTTTATATTATAACTCTCGAAAGCAGTAGCTATTTTGAAGCGCTTTAGGTCATCATAGGAAAATAAAAATACAATGTTTTAAAAAGAAAGCAAATTATATATTCTTGTAAAGAATTCAAAGTGCTACATGAATTATTTTCTCTACAGTACCCTGTATACAGACCTAACATGTAACTTATTTTGGTAATTTCCAGATATGAAAGTACAATACAAGCTGGTTAACAAAGTTGCTAATGTGAACAAACGAAACTGTTTCTGGGAAAATAAACCTTGCCTAATCCCTTAAATACAGCACCAAGTGGTTTCACCCATGTGAAACATCCTGGTTTCAGTTACAATTTCTCTTCTAAAAGATAAATATAGTGCTTGTAACTACTACACTTTTTATAACCAGTTTCTTAAATAAAGACAGGAGGAAAAAATTCCTGGGAAATATAATAAATGGCTATTTTTCAATTGTCTTGCGCAGTCACACAGCTGTTAATAGGCACAGGCAGCTCCAAAACTCTCTGGAAAAAAAACCCCAGCTCCTCTGCCAGATATACTTAAGCATGTGGCTGGCTCCCGCTGGATGAACGAGGCAGCTCTAATCACTTCTCTCAGACTTTTCTCCAAGTTGAACGAAACCAAACAGACCAACTGAAGACCAACTTGGAGTTCTACAATTTTCTGCTTTCTTAAGATGCTAAAAAAGAGTTCCTGTGAATGTACGTATCTTCTATGGAACTACTAGTGAATTCCTGAGTGCTAGAAAATGAAGTCGTTGCAAATTTATCCATGTTTTCTTGGCTGATGCTGGAGGCTTGGCCAAAATTAGATGACAAATCAAAGTTGTTGAAATCGACTTACCCCATATTCCCATAAATACTGCAAACACC
Organism: Anarhynchus alexandrinus; assembly: GCA_008711295.1. Taxonomy (NCBI): domain Eukaryota; kingdom Metazoa; phylum Chordata; class Aves; order Charadriiformes; family Charadriidae; genus Anarhynchus; species Anarhynchus alexandrinus. Next base: position 101,472 of record VUYV01000315.1, read on the forward strand.
AGCGTTCCAAAGCTATCAAATATGCAGAGTTTCTGGAAAAATGGAAAAGAAAAAAAAGGCTTAAAATATAATCGACCATTTTTTCTCTTCTACACTGACCCAGAACAGAAGCTGCTTACTGAACATGTTGATTTTTAGCTTTTATGTGGTTTAATAAACAATCTTTATTGATAATGTTTCCTTAATTTCTGTCAATGTACACCACCCTCCAGTAAATTAAGGAAATTTAATGCAAAGCCCAGAATTAAAACTATAAGCCAAATATGCAGCAAGAGGGTAGTAAAATGGTGTACTACCAAACTTCCTTCCATCTGTTGCATAGGAAGAGGAAAAACAGCGTTTCTGCTCTGGGAACTCAGTATAGAGTTATGTATTTTTAATACAGCCACAAAAAGGCCATTGGAGACATCTGGTTCTCATGAGCAGGATGACAACAAATCAAGCTGGTTAGTAAAAACACATTCTGATGAGATACCTCTGCGGTCACAATTTGCCTTTTCTTTCCATCATAGCCTTTTCCCTGTACTCCTATTCATTTACCCTTTAAGTGTGCTGAAGCAACACGTTAAAGTTGGGCAAAATATTTTTGATGAATAGCTGAAACATTGAGTTTTGGGAGTGACCGCATCTATGGAAAGGAATGACAAAAGGCTAAGATTAGCCTAGTGAGACAAGGTGATGGAGAAAGAAAGCAAAGTTCCTCTAGACAGGAACTCAGAGCAAGAGTCTGGCTGTGTCACGGCTAACAGGACACGTCTGTGTCACAGCTTCTGTCACGGCGAGCATCAGCCTCTCCTTGTACCCATCTCCTCTTTGACAACACGGGTCAAATTCAAGGCACAGATCCAGATAACTTCTTTGTGGAGGGAGGGGGCAGGATTTAGAAATGTCAAAACACGCTTTAAACATTTCCTTAGCAACATTGATTCAGAGCTACTGAATCAAGACTTCAACAATTGGATCTTTTTTTTTGTTTTCCCCAAAAAAGGAAGAAGTACCCCCAAATGAAACCAAAGTGTTTCATTTTCAATTAAAAAAACACTTTAGTCCTGTATCAAATATGTGAAATAAAATACTATGTGAAATAAGAAACCTATGTGAAATAAAAAAAAACAATTTTTTTCATCTTATATCAAATTGGAGCAATGAATGTTGTTGTTCTCACTTTTCAAAGTTCAGTCGCTATACCAAAAGGAATAACTATTTGCACAGTTCTAGCAATTCTGCAGGACATTAGTGGAGGAACAACACTGTTTTATATGTAGTACTAGAGAAAGTGCAAGTAAAGTTCAATAGCGTGTCTATAAGCTGTAAATGTAGTTACCTTGGACGATTCACAAGTGATGGTGAGGTTCCAGTAGGTACATACTTTATCACACTGAGGGCACATTATGATATTACCTCCTATGTTGGGATCACATACTTCTTGGCTAAAAACAAAACTAGTCAGTCACTCACCAACACTAAATTCTTTAGTCCTTTTCGCACATGAGTACAGTGCAATAATCTCAGGGAACTGAGAAATAATTTACCAGTGATCTGCTCTCAAGAATTCCCTCCCCGCCCCGGCAGCACATCCCCATTTCCATTTTTAGCCCTCATCTCAAAAATGGATGACATAGGAGGGAAATAATTTCCATCCCTTGTACATGGTGGTAATTCTCAAAACTGCTCACATGAAAAATAAAACAACTCTTCAAAGATCTCACACTCTTCAATAGGAAACCCACACTTGCACGCTCACATGCGCTACCATAGCAAGTCCAAGGGGAGAAGGAAGAGGAACACTGCCTACCAGAGCAAGGAACAGCTGCAGAACCGAAACGGCTACCTAGTCCCTGTGGTCTTCTAAAGAGGATCAGATTGGAAAACGTGCAGAGGGGGGCTGCTAGGGTGAGTCAAGGAATGGCAGATCTGTCATATCAAGAGATAGCAAAAGAGTTGCCATCTAACTGGTACGTACTAACCTAGTACGGTGGAGGCTGAAAGGTGATTTGATGAATAACACCATTGGGATAAACACCAGGGAGGGAGATGAACTATTTAACTAAATGATAAAACTGGCATAAGGCTAAAATGGGTATAAATTGGCCACAGGAGTGAAGCTCTGGCACAGCCCTTCAGCATGTTTTATAAAGATAAGCACCCTTCCAGAAGGGGGTATACGGTGTGATGGCCTGTAGACGATTTGGCACAATGACCCAGCTTTTTTTTTCTTTTGGGTCGTTGTGCCATGGTTGAATTTCGTCATGTTCTGATGAGGGAATCTGTGTCATGGGTATGCCTCTCCTCCCAACGTATCACGGGCAGCTGAAGCCCCCTGTGCTGTTGCTCTTCTTGTATTCTTCTCTCAAAACAGAGGAAAGAAATTGGGGGGGGGGGGGGGTTTATCAAGGTCTTTGGATATCTCCTTTAAGGATTACCACAGTGTTATGGCAATTTGTATCGACTTCTGATTGTCACCCTTTTCTTCATGTTTCTACACTAGGTGTGGTGAACCTAGTGCAAAATGTAAATAAAATGATGAAATAACAAACTCTCAGGTGTCTACCACTGCAATGGTCCACGGACATCCATTACTCTTCTTATCTCATATTTTATGCCTTTACCTTCAAATCCACAACCATTGCTGTTCTCAGGCCCTTTCATTTTGCCTTTTTTATGATGCAGTGTCTTGCAAACCCTGTACAGTTCCCCTCTGTAGGGGACTGATCAAAATTGCATGTGATATTAAAATAAGCCTGATCAGGTACCTCCATGTGCAGTTGTCCTTTGTCAGGCATCCATACAGAAAACAGCCAACTCCCACAACCGCAGCCACAATCAGCATGTTAGTGTAAAAGCCCAGCCAAGCAAAGTAGATTCCAATTTTCTCTCCATAGTACTTCCTGTGGAGGGGAAAAGGTGTTTTTTTCTGAAATGCAAGTAAATTCACATTTCCTTTTCAAATGGCTCTTCATGTAATACATTTTGTGCCAACTCCTATTGTCATATTCCTCTGGTTTGAACTTTGGGATTGCAGAAGTATTGCAGCTAGGTATTTCTATCACCACTTTTATGCTTTTATAAGAGGATAGGAAAGGGGGGGGGGAAGGGAAAAAGAGAAAGATCATGCCTCACAAAGAAAAATTTTAAGTGGTTGCCTTTTCATGAATTTGCTTATCATGAAACCAAGCTCAAAGTATGCTCCCACGCATGAGCCGATATGGGTGTATCTGCCCTCAGAACTGAGCTGTGTCTCTCTGACATCCCCCACACCAGATCTGTCATGCAAATTCCTAGTTCCCTCTGCATTAGTCCAGCCCCAGTCACACCAACCTGATGAAATCCAGGGGCTGCAGTTTGAAAATGTTTTTAGGATGAGCCCATTCTCTGTAGAGAAGATAGCGTTCGCTCGGGCAGTCGGGATCGGTTGACGGGTGCCTAAAACTAGACTGCAAAACAGAAGGAGCGTGAGAAGAAGATACTGATAACCCAAGCAGCACAGATCAGCTCTCATCTCTGCAGACTCTGTGCCGTGAAGCCAGAGCCTGGAATAGCCTTTTAGCCCAGTCCCGCTGCAAGCCAGGAAAAGGAGCAGGAAGGCAGCTCTGGGAGTGCACCAGGATTCAGGAGAGAAGGTTATCAGAAAAGCACCGAATGCTAAAGCAAACGCTTTACATATGTGAGCTGAAAAAATCTAAGCACATGTCAGCGTCTTGGCACTTAAGAACAGAAAATAGAAAAGGATCCATTCTAATTAGAGAACAGGACTGAATTAAAATGGATTTTAAGTAGCTCTAACACGCTAACATGCTTTGCTTCAAAATAATATTGTGCTGGAATGAAGGCTGGAAAGTCTGAGAGATAAATCCAGGGGCTTCTAGTCTCTGTTTTAAATTTAAAAGAGAGTTCACATGGAGATAATCCTTGTGGTTTTTCTAGGTTATTTGAAAACCTATTTCAATAAAGCTTATTTCATTTGAGGGAATTTTCCATTCTTTATCTGTGATGCAACAAGGCAAGTGACATTTGTAGAAATCTATAGGCTACTTTTGATTTTCAGAGTAGCTGTGATATATAATTTTAATTGTATAAAAAGACAGTTATTAATTACTAGGCATACTGAGTCCAAACTCCCCATGCCATGATAGAAATAGCCTGCGAGGCAGGTTTTAAATCTTTAAAGGGAAACCTTAAAAATGGATAGTCACGAATGATAGTAATTCTATCCTGTAAAGCTTTAGGTTACTTACAAGAAACATGATTTGTCTTGATTCTGCCTTAAAGATTTCCTTGAAACCCTTGGAGGCCTGCTGAATATTTTAAGCAGAGTCCAGCCAGCTGAAGCAGTTACCATTCCTGACCTCTCATGTTCTCCCTGTCTTCTCGACAGAACACACCTCGGACACAGAACGGTGGCTCTGATGAGGGAGGAGGTGTGGGGGTGTGGGTATATAATAGGTATAATGCAGAGAATCAGCACTCGGTCTTTGCTTACTGTATCCCATTTGTGGCCTCACATGGAGTTTTTCCTTAGTCAAATACTCTGAAATTTGATTTTTTCTTCTTCATCCTTTTCTTTTTCTGTGCTATTCCTGGCCTTTGTATGCAAAACAATTTTCAGATAACTTGCCTGATATACTTTAAAAATAAAAAGCTTCTGACGTGTAGTTACAAAAGCTGGATTTATTATTATTGCAAGGTGAAATTCAACCCAGTTAAGCTTTTCTCCACATGACTCTGACATCACCTGAGCAGTGTTGGACTGGCCAGACAGAGCCTTCCTGCAGAAACCTGAGTTTCCCTGCACGTATGTCGCAATGTTTGGGATCTGTGGGAACGTTTCTCACTGTGTGAGGCTGTCACGCATCCTAAGATGGGATTTTTAGTCTACATCTTTACTAACAATGTTGATATTTTACATGAATTTTAATACTGAAAAATTGAATACTAAAAAAGAAGGGACAATGTTAAAAATGGTTTAGAACTGACAATATAGTGCATCATGGGAACTATCCCTCACGCCAGGCCACTTTACTGAACTACATCTCCCAGAGAATACAAAGTTAACACATCCTAAATGAAATATATTGTTTTTCAGTTATGGAACTACATTTTTAACCAGCAGTGCTTTGGAAGAAAATCTCTTTAGCCAAACTATGTCCTATTCTACTATGTGGATATAATAACCAGTCAAGGAGTAAGACATTAACTAGTGCTTGTATGTTTTGATGGAAACCCCACAGATATAGTTCAGACCTCTATTTTGAAATATATTTTAGTTTACAAGCACTGGACTTACGTCATGAAGGGGAAATGCCGCTTTGTAGATTCCAGTGTCCAGTAATTTGTTAATGCCAAACTTTTTCACATTGTTTTTGGTTGCATATTCCACACGGGACAGGATAAAATGAACCTGAAATTTATAAAATACTTTTGTGTCTCTTGCAATCTGAAAGTAATCACACACAACTATACCTGTTTCAGCACACAATTGAGTTAGGACAGGGTAACAAGTGCAGACAAAATTAATTGCACAGGGTATATGAACCGTTCAAATCCCTCCCTTAAATTCAGGAGGAAGAGAAATGGGACAAATGTAAGGAATGTTTTCCTTCTGGATTGTCCAGGCTGTTTCATAAATGACACAGAACTATTGTGTCTCAAATATTTCTAATTTTTCAGTACGCTGTCATGAAGGTAATTGCACTGATATGATTAAAGGAATCTTTTCTTTTTAAGATGAAATGCCAGAAACACTCCATGGACTCACAATTCGGCTTCTAGTTGCAGGATTGAAAAATGTGTCTTTGTCTTGAATATAAAAGTTGGACAGATGTTCCTTTTGAAAAGGGGCAGTGAAAAACTCTTGCTCAGGTTTGATGATATTTTCATCCACTCTGAAGAGTCTACTAAACCAGTTGAAAGCCGAGTCTCGGGTTTTCAGGTCATTGGGTTGCAGAGGCAATTTGATGTGCATAACCTCGGCGTATGTGCACAGCACTTCCCAAGGTGCATGCACTTTCACAAAAATCAGTTTTTCATCCAAAACCTGAAATGGAAGAATATTAAAAATATGCGTGTAAGAAAATGAAAGCAAAGGACTTTTCATAACACTTCGTAAACTATCCAGAATTTTCTTTCTCTTTACAGCTCACAGATGACTTACTCAAAGTCGCATTCGTTGTCCATCTTAGCAAATACATCATTAGCTTCTCTGAAAGCACTGACATGAGGTGGAAACACTCAGGCATATAAAGGTATATAAAAAAAGACAGCTAAATGTTCCCCTAAAGTTTAATGTTTACATCTCTGCAAAGTATTTTACAAAACAATTTAAGTTTAACAATGTTTCCCCCATACGGGTTCGTTAGGAGTGTTTGTACTTGTAGCCTGGCAGGGCAGCTGTGCCTTTGGAGCTGTCAGTGACTCCCCAGCAGCTCAAGTACAACCCCAGGGTGACATGACTTGATGGAAGCAGGCTGGGCACCCGTGGGTGCTCCTGGGCAACACGAATTCCCAGCTTCATAGCAAGAAGGGGGAGAAGGAAAGGGAACTCAGCTGAGAACGACAGCACGGGGCACATTTGCTCCCAGTCACATGCCCAAACCAGCACCAGTGTGCAGTGGGAACCCTGACAGCCACACTTGTCTCCTGTCTACACGTCCCCTTGTAGACCTTCTATTGGCACCCAGCCACATGAAATTACATTATGTAGCTTGTTGGCTCGGGAACATTGGTGAGATATCTGATCTAGCCTGGGGAAGCTTCCAGTTTCAAAAGTTTTTCAGTCGTGATCATAGCAGAGCTATTGAAAACTGCGACATGTAAGTATAGTAAGAGGGCCACATCAGACTTCCAGCAAGTGGTTTACTTTCTGATGAATGTGAAGAGCCAGGCTGCATTCTTGGACGTGCCGCAGGAGCCCTCACCGCAGAAATCAAATAAATACTGTGATGCCATAGATTCTGAGTCTAATTTGGGAGGAAGGGGCAAAGCGACCTTTTCTGGAGCTCAATATAGACAAGCAAACAACAACAAATTTAGAATGGAAGTGATTGTCCTGTACCTCCCAGGGAGACCTGGACAGAGTGCTGCAGCCCTGCAGGGCAGGAAGGAAAGGGGCTCGGAGGGGCTTTAACCCTCCCTGCAAGAGACAGCAGCTCCGGCAGCTGCTCTGCCTTATCACAGCACTCGTGAACTGCCCACGGGCGACTCTGCAGCCCAAAATATACAAAGAATGATAGTTACAACCACTTGCCCGGTGCCAGGCCTTGCAAGGAGCGGGGTCAAGTGCTGGAGCCCTGCGCTGCTCTTCTGGCAGGGACATTCTGCCCTGGACACCCACTGGCTTCACACACCTCCTACACAGCCAGAATAGGGGGGGGGAACCTCTCTGCAGAGTGTAGACAGTAATTTTTATCTTCCAAGCCCTGAGCAAACACGACCTATATAATCTCCCAACTTCCCATCTTTTATTTTGCAGAGGAAGGAACAGACACAAAGTTTAAATGATAACACATCAGATCACAGAGGCGCTACTAGCAGAAAAAAGGTGGGTATTTTTCTCCTCAGAGGAGAGAAAAGTTACAGTAAATTCATATATCCAGTTCCCCTATTCCCATAGGGGCGGCTTTGGTCTCAGACACAGCCGTTCACACAGAGAAGAGCACTCACCGATCTTGTTGCTTCAAGTTGCAAGCCGTTGTTTATCAGGTTTGATTCATATACTTGTCTCTTCCTCTGTTAAAAGATATTGAACACTGTAAAACATCTGTTCCAAATTTCACAAATATGTATGCATAGAAGAATGGAATCGCCTCCCAAAATGAAGACTCACTGCATTGTTATCTCTATAGCCCACTTGACAGCTACTGTGGATCACCATTTGTAAGGCACAGCCTACCTAATCCTGATCAGTTTTTTTTCTGTCTGATATCCAATATTGCCCTCAAATGCAGTTGTGGAGAATTCACCCTCTTAGCTTCTGGTACATTACCGAGGTAAAAATGTGCCCCAAATTTTGAATTTTGAGAGCAATTACCTCTAAAACTTGTGATCACCTTCACCTTTAGTCACTAATTGAACTACTGACGGCAGCCTCCCTCCCCCCATTAATCTGCCCTTTAGAAAGTCTTCATCTCAAGGGCTTTCCACCCTTCTTTCCTTCCAGTAACTTGTAACTTTACTCTTCTTTCACAGTAATTATATGAGTTCACACAGTGGTTCAAACTGTAGTAGCCCTCTACACTTTAGTCCGTGAATAAGCATCCCCAAAGGAAGAAGCCGAGAACTGTAGCACTTGTAGTGTTAGTGATGCTATTCTAGGAGCATGCAATGTCCCCAGAGGGACATGACAAGTTTTCCTCAGTAAGATGAAATTCATGGATCATTTTAATTTCACTTCATGGTTACCAGCACCTGGCAGGTGGTGACTTACAAAAAATCTGAACTGTCTTTGCACTCTTGAATTTGCTTCTTCACACACACGACCTCCCCCCAAAAAACACACAGAGGCAAGCGGCCCCTCTTCACTCAAAATACAAAATGTACAACTCCATAAGGGATTTATAAGAAATTTTGAAATTTCACGTGAAGTAAGGCAATTTAAAAGCTATCTGCATCAACAGGCTAGTTCCCCAATGAGCTATTTGTTTATGTAAGTCAAGGGTAGCCAGTTCTCCCTGGCCTACAGACTGCTTGTCAAAATATCAGGATGGGTAAGGGGGGGGGAGCTGTAGGCAGCTGGGGCTAGGGGAGGGCTTCTGTGAGCAGCTGGCCAGAAGGAGATGACATTAACGCATGGGAGACTGATGGCTTTATTCCTGAAGCAGGCTAGGCACGCAATGAGGTTCTCAGATTGACTTGGTGATACTACTTTCTTAGTCCCAGATTGCTTTCATGCCACTGGCCAACCTTTTGTTTTTTTGTACGCCCTCTGCTTAAAGGATTCTGCACCTCCCACTACAGTAACTTAAAAGAAGAATGGTCGCCTGGTTCTCTGTAGCCAGACTAACTGCCTTAGGAACTGTGCTTAAGATCCAGGCCTGTTGCTCCTGTGAAGGACCAGAGTCTATGAATGACCCTTTGGACAAAGTCTTAGGAACTTTGATTGGTAGATGGAAACTGGTCATCAGGACTAGACCCAAGACCCACTCACTCTACGGGGTAGAAAACAGATGCTTCAGCACAAAGAGCAAAAATCTGCAGGAGTTCCGCAGGAACAGGTCAGTTGTATCTCCACGTTAAGTTTCATCCAGTTCTTTAATGTTTAAAGACTGTTGTAAGTCTCCAAACCAGAAAAACCAAATTTTCCAAAACTCTATCAAGTCTTGGAGTTAATAATTATAGAACTGGATATTAACATAAACAGCCTATCCCCTTCATACTTTGTTCTTTCTCAGCTGCAGCACCTGCATGTGGCAATGGTCATGATGGACTAATTTCATATTTTGTTAAAAGGTATTTCTTTTATCTGTTTTGGGTTTTCTGCCTTTTTATTCCAGTGAATATCACCTTCTTCTCAGGTTAGGGACAGGAAGAGCCAAATCTGTTTTCTACTTTTATCAATACTTATCACATTTCTCCTTATTCCTCTCTTTTGTCAGGATAAAACCACAATCCCAAACTTCAATAGCACTCTTCATGGAGGTGTCTCTCCATGTCCCATTAATCCACTTGTTTATTGGTGATAGTATAATGTTATTTATATTTTTTCATTGTGTATATAACATTGTGTATATATATATGCAATATGCACATTTATAATATATTGTATATATCTAACACTTTCTATTATCTAGAATTTTGATGGTAGCTGAACCTTGAAGAGGACACTTAATACAGTTGTTTCCTGTGACATCCAAGTCTCTTCCTTGTACCAACAGCACTGACTTAGAATCCCAAATGTGAATGAGTTTTTTCCTTGCAGTAATATACTTCCTTGCATTTTTCAACGTTTCATAGGTAATAGTGTTCTCCATTCTCCTTCAAAGCTAAAGGTTCACAGTCATCTTGGCTTCTGAGTAAACTACATAATGATTTCCTCTGCAATTTTTGTTATACCATAACCCAATCCCCTTACCAGATCATTAATATATGTAGTACACAACACAGGTGGTATTTGTTATTCCGTTATTAACTCTTCTGCCATTTCATCCTACATCCTTGCTTCTTCCATATTCACATGTTTCTTCGTAAGTTGCATAATACTGAATCATGAAAATATTTCAACCTGAGTTCTGCTTTGTTTCAGCAAATAAAAAAGGCAGAGGGTTAAATACCTATTTCATTTCTTCCTAAATAACACAAAGATGGATGCAGGGCAAGTTTCATTTGTAGAAGCCTAATACTTTTTTTTTTTTTTTAATCTTACCATCAGATTGCTTTAATAATTGATTATGGCAAGGAGTTTCCCAAATTAATTTTGCCCTCAAAATCTTAGAGGAATGTTGACAATATTAAGGTTTCTAATAATGCATTAATGCAAGGAGTGAGAAACAAAGCCCCTGGGAGGCTTTGGTAATTAGGGGCTTTGCTATTTTATATAAATGATTGAATTATGCGTATGATGATCTATGGAAGAGCCAGACTTTTACCCAAAGGAGTCTATAGCGGTTTTGCATTGACTGGGGAATACAGCATAAAGATATGATAGCTTATTAAGCTGGAAGGTGGAAACCGTCCAAAGTTTATCTTAGTATCTGGCATTTTGCTCAGCTACCTGCACGGCTAAGTCGTGATAATAACGTAATCATGGTAATGCTGCTGATCTAAACCTGAAATAGATTTTGATGACTGAAAGGCTAGCCAATAGACTAAGCCACTACAGGATGCATAATCGTATACAATCTTAAGAAAGTGAAAGCATAGTGTAAGTAAATGCCAAGTATTACAGGCATGTAGAAGGGTTAGCTCTTGGGAGCTCCTTTTCCACCATAATGCTTTCAGCGTGTGGTGATTACCTTGCCAAGCCGAGGAGACTAAGAAGATTGTGGGTCTGGAAATTGGTAGCAGACCACTAGCAGCTTTTTTCCTTTGTGTTTTGTAAACGGTAGGAGGCACGTGCTTTGATTACAGTGACAGAAGAATGCCAACTCATATCTTTGTTTAGTTTTTTCCACAAAGGTAAAAGTTCCCCACAACAGTATCCGTGTGGCTTCAGGGGAAAAAAGCCTAACAAGGACAGAGTGCTTGAATAGCCACCTCTGCCTTACCTGACAGGCAACAGATAAATCACAGTCAATAAGAGAAAGAGCATGGGGCCCAAAGCCTCCCCCATGGAAATCGGCTAAAGGGAGCGGAGAGGATCACTGTATCAGTATTAGCTGCCAACTCTCACGGTTTCTTTGATGGTATTTGAAAGCTTTTCCGAAAGTCCCAGCTGTCAGCATCAGGAAATTAATTGATTGAGAAGTTCTGCTTCTGTAATCTTCTTTCCCTTAAGTTTGAAGATAATCATAAAAATGTGAAGCAGAATATGCTATAAAGGCTGACTCAAAAAAAGTAAACCCAAAAAACCCCAATCACGTATTTTCTGAGATACCCTCTGATTTTAAGCCAGCCTCATGATTTTCCGAAACCTGATTCATGACCACAGAGAACTGGCAATACTGCGGTCTAGCCCTGCTCTCAACAGTGGCTTCTAGTCGCCCTGTTTGGAAAGGGCCATTTCTGGTCCTATGAATGTATGTAGTAACTTCAGAGGAACTCCCTCCTTCCTTCCATTTGTCTTCCCATCCTTCTGTCACCCTTCCTTCCATCCATCAGGCAAAGTAAAATTTGGGTTTGGGGTTGTGTCAGGAACAGAGATTTTTTTTGCAATGAGTTCCTGCTTTAAAACCCAATCCATCTAGCAAAGACCAGGGCAGGTGTGGTCGCCCTCTTCCCAGTTTCAAAGGTCCCTTTTGTCCTTGTTATCAGACTTCCTGGGTAGGTCGGCTGGGCACACTGTGGCCACGTAGAGCCTGCCATCCTCTGCTGCCCCAAATCACTGCATAAAATGGCACTGAGGTACCCCTCTTTCTGTAAACCCAGGTATTGTTCTGTTGCCACAGGTGTGATGCGTGCTAAACAGCAGAAGTACAATTAGTTTTTTTAAGTTATCCAAGCTGTTTGTTTGTCGGCTACCTAAACTAAACAAGTCTAGAGGCAGGAACTGTTCATTGTTTGCTTATGAAGACAAACTTGTCTATTCCTGCTGAAGTTCTCCATAAGACTGTACTTAAAAAAAAAAAATGACGTGTGTCATATTTTCTGTGAATTATAGTTTTCATTTAATTTGAAAAAAAAACCCCAAACCCTACAAAAACTGTCTATTTCTGTGAAGCACAGATTACTTCATGGCTGGAAATGAAGGTTTTGCCCACATTCCTACTTAAATTACTGACAGTTTTTCTATTTATTTCTGTTGGGGGAAGCAAATGGACTAGAATGACATTCTTCATCGATCTATTTTTAATTCACCTTTCCGGTGCTGACCCTTTAACTTTCAACAATGAGCTCCTTGAGGACCCCAATAGATAAAACTGGCATTTTGGAGCATTTCTGGAAAGACTGGTGATATTTAATTTCTATTCTGATGGTAACTTATCCTGACAAATAGGGTACATAAATTGTAGGTTTAATAAACATGCTTTGGGCAGGAATTTCAATTGCTTGCAAGGTACGGTTTCCAGAATCTGCTCCTGACAGTTTGATTTTTGCTAATGCTTGCAAAATTAATTGTATACCAACTTAAAAATGTTTGGGGATTGAACTGAGTTGCATATATGTACCTTATCTGCTAACTTTTCAATCTGTAAATTATGTTAGAAATTTCACGAGGATGTTATTTCAATAGTTTGACTTTGCCTCCTTTAAACCAGATTTTGGAAAACCATGAAAAGCACAGCACCACTGCACATCTTCAAGTGTTTCAGAATCCCATATTTTTGTTCCTTCTCTCCAAATGACCCCAGTGTTTTCAGTGAAGTTATTTCCTTCACTTCTCTGAGATGTTTTCCCAACAATGCTGCTAATTCATATAAATTAATGCCAGGACATTTTCTCAGTTACACTCACGCAATTCTTTTGAAAAAGGACAGAAAGCCATTCAAATCAAATATAATGATGGTCCCAGGACCTGATTCTTCTCTTGCTGGAGAAGAATAGATGGATCTGTGCCCCATTTCTCTGAATCCAATAAATCGGCTACCTAGGTTGAGGTCTGATTTTCAGATCCTTCCAACTAAATTCAGTAAGTGTTTGGGTACTCCTCCACTCTCAGTATCACACAAAACCACCCAGTGCAACACTCAAAACATTTCACTTGAGAAATGCAGATCTATAGATATCCACTAACAATTTAAATTCTGCCCCAATTTCTACATCATCCAATCAGGTAGTGTGCAGTGCACATCTGACAGAATTTGTCCCAGTGACAACACTCTTGGTCCCCACATTTCACAGACCTGTAACGTTGCACACGGCCAGTGGAGACCTTGCTGCTGACCTCAGTGAGGTGAGGATTTCACCCTACAAGAACAGACTTCACTGGATCTGCTATCCTTTAATAACCTGGAATTTCCAAATTCTGTGAACAATAAACCTTTGGATAATAGCTCTATAAAACTGTCAGGAGCGTCAAAGAAAGAGTAGCATGAGGAAGGAACCTATTCAGGCTTAAAACACCTTGAATTACACAAGATACTGCTTATAAAATTTGGCATTTTCAGTCAATCATTGATCACAGACAGACAGTGATGTATGCAGTATTTAAAGCTGACATCAAATGATAATACTCCTCATTTTGGTTTCTTGTATATCACCACAAGAGTAGAAGTCACTTGCCCTAGAAAAAAACCATAACCAAATAAAAAATGGTGTCAGTAAAGACAAGCTATCACCTAGGTTTTATGCCAGTACTGACGAAACCTGTATGTATCTTGGGCAGCATCATCCTCACACCGTTCTGGGAACTGTGGTAGGCCAAAATGTTAATTCTCTCCCTAGAATTCCAAGGATGCAAAACTGTACCATAAATGTCATCTCCCTTTCCATCTCAGACATAAGGTATACGTGTTTTGTTTCTTATTTTAAATTTTCTATTCAAGTTTATTTTTTTGTTGCTTCTCAGTTTGTCACCTTTTGCTCTTAGTATGAGCATGAGGTAGGTCCCAAGGCAGCATCCTGCATCGTGCACGGGAGGAGGTGCAGCAAGAAAAATGTTATCAGTGCTGCCAACGTCTGTGCAGCGTTTGCTCAGGGAACGAAGATTTGCAGCACATACAGCTTCCTCCGCTCGCGTAGCAAGTGATCTCAAGTGAGATAACGGACCTCTCTGAGATGACTGAAGCGTTTGTGTGCTTGGAGCTGACCTGCACCTATCCCATGCTAAGAAGTTAGAAAGCGTACATCTATTCACATTTTAGAAGTCTGTTCCTGCAACAACAGATAAAGGAAATGCATTTCTAAACTGATGACACCTGTGTGTGAGGCATTAGAGAGGGAGAGAGTACTTCTGAGTTGTATCACAGGAGTCTGGTTATGACCAGGTGACTCATTTCACCTTATGTGACCAACGCATTGAACAAAACCCTCTTCTCACTCCCTTTTCTCCTTCCTCCACCTTTCAGTGCCCTCTGGTACTTTACCCTATGTGCAACATTTTGCCTGTTTCACCGTCAGCTTTGGATTCTTTCATTAGTTCTCCAGCTCAGTGTCATCACACTTGTACCCTTTGTTCTTGTCCTTGGAAGTCCTCTGTCATTGCCACTTCTTCATCCTTGTCTCTTTCTATGCTTTCTACTGCCCTTTCAGCACTGTACGCGTTTCCACTATCAAAATTCTTGCCTACAACTTCCACAGTACACCTACGGCTTCAGATTCTCCCTGTCCATGGAAATCCTGGCTCTGAAAACTGCTATCATCACCGCTGTTTTCAGCTTCCTTCTGACACATCCAGTTCACCCCAATCATGTCTCAATCTCCTGGCCACACTTCTGTCCATACAGCCTTTGTTGGCCACTTTGCTGCCAGGCCGCACAACTGGGTCTTGTTCATTTTGCTGTCCACCAAGACCATGAGGGCCTCTTCCACAGAGCTGCTCCCCAGCCACTCAGTCTTCACCTTACCTGATCATCAGTCTAACATACTCTTGTTCTCACATTTGTTGCGTGCAGGTAGACCTCTTGCTCTTCCTCCGCACACCACAGCCTCAGCGTGGCTGCAGATCTTTGTGGGACTGAGACCTTTGAAAGTAAACTTTTTTTTCCAAACACCTAGCGCATTACCTGCAATCTCCTGGTCTAATTATTCATGGTTTCACTCCGGCTTATGTCCTAACATTAATGCTGCACTAAAATTAGTAACCCATTGCTCACATTTAATTTCCATCACCGTTTGGAAAAGACGCTTATTATATTTTTAAGTACATTTGGGCAATGGCCAAATATTACAGACATAAATGTAAAATGTTAATTGATAAAAACAATTGTTTCCAAAGGGGCAGGTTTTTGTTTCTAATTACCTCTTTCGATTAATTTTTATTGCTGATCCTGTGATCATGTGTAATGCAACATCCACCCACTGCAGGACTCCCTCAAACCCTGCTAACGACATTCCTTATGGCTGCCCCGTTAATGCCAGCGACAACACTGTGTAATGAATATCAACCAATTTAGCTACAGGCCTTTTTACTCTGCTCTTTCCTAAACTGCAAATCATTATTTGTATATGAGCTGCTTTCAGTGATATCTTTGTCCTTGCCTGACTCTACCAGAAGCTGCTGCTGGGAACATGGAGAGCTGCTAAATCAGAGAAGGAAGTGGGTGGGTGGGAGAGTGCAGATGCCAAGGAGACTACAATCCCAAGGGTGGATATTTCTCAGCCAGTTCACAATTAAAATAGCTCAGTGGCATCGCTGAGCTTGTTTATGTGGCCCTGGGTGCCATAATGAATGTAGTCCATTGATAGACCTACTGGAATAATTAAAAAATAAGAGTGAAAAATCTATGATTGTCATTCATAGTAAGGAGCATCAAGCAGTCACTGGCTTGAGTCAGAAATTTTTTGCAAGGTCCCTGGGAGGGCCAAGCTGTTGAGGTGTCAAGGGAAGGAGTGGTACAGGGAACAATTGCCCTAGTCTGAAGATCTGCATCTCTAACTCTAACTGGGAACCCGACACCAGATTTTTCTGCTTGCACCTCCTGAAGGGTTCCCTCCCAGAAGGATGCTCTGAGGTCACCTACCACACACTGACAGATACACTGTGCAGTGGTCTGCCCATTTACACACCACTCTACTGGCCTGAGCTCACCCCGTTCCCTGCTCAGTTTGATGGGCTTCAGTCTCCCAGCTCCCAAGGGCACTCCAAGGACAGGGCAATGCAATTGCTGTTCTGGGTGAGGGCACTGCCCTTTCTGCCCACTGCTCTTAACATCCAACAAATGATTCAGATTTATACTGAAAATAACTTACCTTTTGCTTTTTACGATCACTCCTCTTATGAGTCATTTTTTTGCTTTCATCTTCATACACCAAAACAAAGTCAATTCTTCGCTGCCCATCACTGAAGAACAAGGAGTCAGGCTTATCATCAAAATCAGCCTGGAAGGCAAGTAGGATAGGTTAATATGAAGAACTCTACTCATCAGTTCCTTATTTAGTTCCTGTTACACAGTATTTCAGTGAACAGAGAAATTCAACATATCAGACTCATATAACATGAAGACCAAAGTGACAACAAAAGTAGCATGGAATAGAAGGGAGGGAAAAAAGAGTTTGGGAGGTCTCTGCATGACATAAGAACAGGAGAACTTTGACCTAATTTTGTTCTTTCAACATAGCATATTAACTTTTGGCAATGGGAGGAGCACTGGGATGCAGCATCATTCCCAAATAATGCATCTGTCAAGTAATTTGCATGCCGTCATGGATACAATGTTAGATAGCCTGTCTACAAGATATGTTGTTGCCTGATGGGAGTCTGCAAATTAGTGCTTTCCCATCTGTCCCCTTACCTGCCAGAAGTTTAAGCATCTCTGCAATTAAAAAAAAAAACCAAAGAAAAAGCCTAGTAGCTTCATGCACCCTAATACCCAAACCCGCCATTGCCCAGAGAACAAAGAACATGACCAGGCTGCAGATGAACTCTCAAATTGGACACATCCTGTGTGGATTTATTTCTCTTTTTATTCACAACATCTCAGCAAGCAAAAAACATTGTTGTACGCCACATATCCATCATGTTATAATATATGCCAAAATCAAAAGGATTAATATATCCATAAGCCATTATCTAGTCCCTGGAGGAAAGTAAGATAGATTGTCATATCCACTAATAACATCTTAATGTGTTATTTCATGTGTGAAATGATACAGACACATTGATGTCGGGGGAACCTGAATCCTCAAGTAATGATTTTGTAGATTCTTAAGAGTACTCTGAAGGCACTATCACATGTAACAACTCCTCCCTTCAGGTAATATATCGCTGTAATGTTACCACAATCATCATGTAATGAGCACCAAACTCTCAGGTACTCAGCCAAATCCATCCATGGTGTTAATGAGGGCGGTGCCACTGAAGCTGACAGATATCAAATGTCTGAAATGGGACTCAGCGCTGCATTAGAGATGGTAAGACCTCCAAAGCTGGCAAGACGCCCATACAGAACCGCTGATGAGCCTTGGCTTCCAGTTTGCTGGGCACGCAGCGTGGCCCAGGGCAGGATCAGGCCAGGCAAAATGACCCAGAATAATCTCTTGAAGATGTTGTGCCTTTGAGGGCACGGAAAAGATTCCCAGATGTCCTATCCCTGAAATTTCCCTTTCAGTGCAGACCAAACTTCATGAGGAATGCCAGGTCCAGTTTTGGGAGCTTTGGGATATCTGGTCCACAGAAAAGCACATGGAAATGTGATTATGGTGTCAGAGACCCCTTAAGTGCAGACTGAAATGGTGGTCCTTCAGCTGTGATAAAACTGAGAAGAATGCCAGTCTTCAGCCAGGAGCATCCCAGTTCCAGGGGGCATAAAGTGTTTTAGGAACCACATTTGTCAGTGTTTCCAAAACAAAATTTCCCTGGAGTTTTATTCTAAACCTCTCCCTGTAGACTATTTTGTTACTGTTTATTGTCTGAGTCAAAACAGTCGACCACGATGTGTCTCCCCGTAATTATGACAAAATTTCCATATTTTAAATAAACTCGGGGGAGTTTAAACTCACTTTTTTTTTTTTTTTGTATGTTGTATGTGAAAAGTCTGGGATCTGCTGCAAAGAGGTCCCATTAACTTAGTTACTTCTAACTGTCTGAGCAAATTCTTCATTAGAACAGTTCTCTTTGAATCCCACCTGTGCCTAGTGATCTGTGACAAACCTCACAGCAAGCAGCTGCTGACATACATACATGCATACATATATATGTTGACATATGGCCAATATACACATATATGTTGACATATGGCCAATATACACATATATTCTACATAAGTTTCATAACCTGGCCCGGATTCAGAAACTAACTAGGCAGTCACCAAATCAACATACAACTGCACACTGTGATTAAAGTTTTAGGGAAAAAAAAATGCTTTAATCTTTCAGATGGCATCACCAGACCACAATGAGACTGAGTACCTCTGTCACCTAAAGCACGCAAATTTCTAAATTCTTGAGAGCTAGAGGTGGCGTGGTCCCATCAAGGAATCAGGCTTGACCCTGACGAGTTTTCCTCCCGCCGAGGACTAGCCTTGGGTGTGAAACGCAGCCCTGCCGCCACTGTTCCCAGCCTCATTTAAAAACATAATCACCATGATTTCACGTCGACTAGATTCCCACTGGGAGGAAAGCATCAACAACAACTGCTGACAGCCCCCGTTGGGAGACGGCTCGGGAGCAGCAGCGGGAGCAGCGCGGGTGCGGGGAGGTGGAGGTGGACGGGCACAGAGCCCGGCCCCGCAGCCGCCGCTCTGCCCCCGGCACCCCCGCACGCTCCGGCCAGGGCTAAAATTGCTCCGTGTCGTAACGCTGGAAACACAGAACCCAAACCTTGTGATAATGAATAAGGAGGGGAAGTGCTGCCACTGCATAAAACCAGAAGTTTTTTTTTCATTGAGCTTCTTCATTTTTTGAATCGTAGGAACAGCTTTATAACTCCTCTTTAAAGAGACAGAATTTCGTTGTGAAATTCAAGCACTTGAAAGCACAAAAGTAGTAACAGCTTTGAGGTTTTTTCACTACAGCTTTTAGCTCTTTTTCCTATATGACCTGTCCACAGGATAGAAAAGAAAGAAATGGCAGACAGCAAACATCAGATCAAGTTTTGATCTAACAAGTTTTGATTATAATTTGTGATTGCACAAATTCACCGTTTACATAATTTTCCTTTAAACATAGTCTCCTTTAAGCTTATAAAAATAGTATACAATTTAGTGATGACTGGCTTAACTGGATTGTCAATAACCAGATGCAAAAACTACCCGTTAACCAGTATTCTGACTCATGGATTTACTTACATACATGATTTCATTCACACGAGTATATACATGTTGCCATACACATACACCTTTTTCTATATATATAAAAATCAAACTATGCATATATATAATGGAATATAGAAAGATTAATCAATATTGGACTGCAGGAATCCAGATACACAGAAGTTCATACTTATGAAGCTAACTACTTAAATGTAATCTCTATTGCTTTTAATCATGAGGGCATTATTCAATTGACCTATCCATAGACACCTTATACATCAATAAAATAATAAAGAATTGACTCATTAAGCCTGAATACTTAAGAGATCGAGATAAGACCCACACAAATAAATCATAATGTAGCATTAAAAGTTGCTCAATTAAAAGTAAGAAGTAAAATGCAAATGGGAATGTAACAGTTAAGGTTCCGACAGCCACATTAACTGAGATGTGTGGTGTATCTTGTAATCCCTACTGGATAGTTTGTAATGAAAAATCATATATTATTCAACATAATTACCAGGGGAAAAACAAGACTGGAAACCAAAATGATGTGCTGTACTCTGAAGTTAATAATTCCTTTGAGACAATGTTTGTTTTTTAAAAAATATTATTCGACAGTATTACAAATGTTATTATCATACAAATGCACACAAGCTTGTGTGCATAGACACATAACTTAAGGGGGCTAAAATTCCAATACATAGTTTTTCTTAAGTATCGGTAGCAAATTATAACCCAAAATAATGAACGGGCCCATTGATGACTCTTTGTTTTGGAAGAAACAAACTCAAGGTCTATTTACTGCACTTTCTAATTTTCTTAGCCTCAGCATAATCACATTTTAAGTACTGACGGAGGCAATCGGTTGTGCACTCTAACGTTATAATAATACCCTAGTGGACAGGAGGTTAATATTGATTAACGCCATTAATAAATAAAAAAATGTAATACATTTAGCTGTAAAATGCTCATTATATTTCGCACATACTCTGCGGCGCTTCTGAACTCTCCAAGTGCTGTACAATCAGCTGCTTGCCTGCCTCCGAGAGACGGGGAACTATTAGCTGCTTTATTAACAGAAGGAATCCAAAGGAGGGGAGGGCCTGGCAGCAGGTAAAGCTTTTTTGGAACACTCAGGTGACACCTACGTGGGTTAGCCTAGAGGCAGCACGGCCACGTTCATGCGGGTGTACCTCTGCGTTTCAGTTCAGAGCAGGGTCAGATCAGGGGAGTGTCGGTGGCTCGTCACTACAAGGAATGAGACTGGAGGTAGCCCGCGGCAACAAAAAGCCCAGAAATGTGTATAATGCAGCCATCACCTCCTCAGCACCAAATGCCTTGTTCTACAGACCCGCTGCTTGGGTCCTCGCTACCAGGTGATGAAGGCACAGCTGGTGGTATCTTGCTGGAGCTGGGCAGTGCTGCGCTGGTGCAATCACACTGAAGGTCCTTGGCCAGCCCCGAGCAGCCCTCTGCCATGCACATCCCCATGCTTGCACACCTTCTTGTCACCCTCCCCGACTCCGGCCCCCCGCGGCCACCTCGGCAAAGGAATAAGGAACTTCCTGCGCTCTTTGCTCATCCGGTACAAGCAGTCGTTGGTAAACAGTATCTGCCCTCCCAGACCTTGGGACAGAGTGGCACTTGGAGAAGGGACAAGTGGGACACGAAGACAAGCTTGCCCCCTCCACATAGGGCTGTAAAGGCTGCGGTAACTGGTTTGGCTCCAAGTGACCACATCATGGAACCAATCCTCAGCCCCTTGACTCAGAGCTGCTTTTCAGGAGGGAGACTACCGTGTGCTCCTCCCCACGTAGAACCACGCTTGCCGGTATCTAAGGGGAGTTGCTGTGTCTTACTCTTGAGACCGTTCCTGTAGTCATGGCTACATGTGAAGCCTGCAGCAGAAGATGAAAGGAGAGCACGCTAGTGGGAAGCTCCCTTCAGCAACAGTGATGCTCCCTGCCAGGGGAGAAAAACCGGTGGCACGACAAAGAAACCCGTCTTCACTTTTCCAGGCTTCTCTGGGCACTACATTGTTAAACACACAGTGGGGATAATGGTGGGAAGGGCAGCACAGAGACAAGCACGAAGAAAAAATATATGCACCGGACTGCAGTTATTCATTGTTTACTAAACCCTGGACAAGCACAGTATTGTAAGCTGTTTTGTTTTTGTTTTTGTTTTTTTTAATAACAATAGATTCTGCAGGAATGACTTATCTTACTGGAAGGATAAAAGAGGTGCTTTATTTTGTTCGCATGAGCCTTTGGTGTGACTGTCAATAGCACCGAATGTAATCATTACTGGAGGGATAAACTACTTGTCTGTGACCTCACATAATTTTCAGATATGCTTCAAAACAGGTTCCTGCAGCGTGCCAGGGAATAAATCAGTACTGGGAAACAAGAGAGAAGAGCAGAGCCTGTGTAACATCACCTCTGCTGACAGGCACCTGCAAAAAAACCCTCCGGCTGGAGCACGGTGACAGTCTTGCGGAGGACCCACAGGTTACACTTCAGTTGTGGGTTTTACGCAGGTGAAAATTTCAGAGTGCCTGTTCAGGAACACAGTTATTTCTCTCTACAGGCCTCAGGAAACTTCAAATCAAGTAAATAAAAAGGACACAAATTATATTACCAGGACATCACGAAACATAATTGTTTGTAAAGTGCTTTGAGATCGCCTGGAGAAAATGTTACAGAAATGTAAAGTTCTGACTATCACAGCCATATAACAAGATCTTTTACTACTTTATGTTCTAAGTGATCAATAGAGACAACTTTCTGACATTAAGGCCAACACAAGCATTTACCTGTGGAAGATATAAGATATATATGATATATAAGATACTTCAGGAAGATATAAGTTTATTTGCATACCACATACTGATGTTGGTCCGTCTCCGTAGAGCCATAAAACTGCTGTGCCTTTAACATTTCTCCTTGTGACTCACATTTGCTAATAACAACAGAGGGCTGTTTTAGTTCTGTTTTTAGCAACAATGAGGTTATTAGCAAGCATTTGGTCAGAAGGGTTTGTTGTTTGGTTTTGGTGGTTTTTTTTTTTTCATTTCCTCAACATGCAAAGAAATTTTTAACAGGTAACAAACTGAAATGAACTGAGACTAAAGACACAGCAGAAAAATGCGGGGCGTCATTACGGTCACACATTGCTGTCAGCAGAAAGCGGTTGGTAACCGGCCAGGCATCGGGATGCCTTGTCCCCTGAGCTAAGTTTGGGCCAGACACCCACTTGACTTCCTGCCTGAGCGTCACGTCGCTGCTGGCCGCAGAAGGAATTCCAGTCACGCCTGATTAGAGAGACACCACATGTCTGTACTTTTAAAGACAGGTGACGACAGTACTCTGCTGAAAACCTGCTTTTCAGCACCTCCCCTCCTTCTCTGGACGCAGGAGCTGGGAAATTCACTCTCTTAGACTTCCCTGAAGCCTTCTCGCTGCAGAAATTGTATGTGAGGGGCAGCAGTAAAGAGAATCTGAAGAAGTTATCTCCTCCTCTGCAGATGTTGACTTGTCAGAAAAATTCTTGCTGTTACATCCAAATTCAACCTATCTACCTATAAAGCAGCTAAGAGTGCAAAATGAAACATCTGAGAGCTGGAAAATGCTCGAATTAAGGCTGCTTGTGCAGTTTTGTCTTCCTTGTACATATTGTTTATGATATATTACTTAATTGCACAACCACATGCCATACTTCTACCCTCCTTGTAGTAGTTAGGGAATACTCCTTCTTATCTTCTTTTTTTCAATCTTTTTTTTGTTACACCTCATCTAAATAGCCCGAACTGCTGAAATAGGGATTTCCCTCTGACTATGCCTATGGTACTCTCTTCACAGAATCTCAATATTCTACAAATGTTGAGAAACTTAATTTCACAAGATCCCCCAGGAGAGAAAGTAACAGTAGAACCCGCGTTTTAACAGTGATCACGTAAGGCATCTAGAGATCAATATCAAAACCTGTTGATCAACAGGTTGATCATCTGTTGATGATCTCCTAAATTTGGAGTTTTATCTTGAGACACCAGGACAGTGACATTTTTCCACAGAACTCAGCAGTTCTCTCTTCAAAGAGCAATACACTCACTTTAAGATCCGTATGTGACTATTTTGAACAAGTGCAAACAGGGTCACAGATGTTCCCCTTTGACACTCAGGAAATAAACAAAAGCTGGACGTGACTTTGCAAGTCTTGCACAGAAATCCTAGAGCAGAAGCAGAGGTAAAGTCCAACTGTCAGGGACTGCACGCAGTTTCTCTACTCGTAAGAACCTTTCATTTTTTCCCTGCAATTTCCTGCCACATTCACACCTTGCTGAAGTACTACAAACAACACCCTCACAGAATTTGGGCTTTTTGAAGATTAATGTCCTACTCGTGTGCTGAATGAGGCAGGGACCTTGCGGCAATCTTAGCGCGTGATCCTCTAATTAGAGACAGCACCAGAAGAAGAAGAAGACCATTTCTATTAGCCAATATCTTACTGAGTTTTTGCTACTCCAGGACGACTTGCAAAATCAAATGCAATTTCTGGAAAACTTCCAGCTGCAGAGGATGATCTAAGTTTAGACAACAGGCGCAGTACTTCCCTTCTAGTCAATCATTTAAGGTTAGGCTTCCTATTCACTTTCCATTTCTAGCAACAATTAGCACTAATTCATTTCACGGACAGGCTCACTAGATCTCAATTTTATCTTTCTGGTCCCTCCAACCCACTGAAACTGCCCAGTGGCCGACAAGGAGGACCTGACACGGAAGGAGCAGTGCAGAAAAGATGCTGCTAAAACTGAACAGAAATTACAACTGCTGGTAAACATGAGTAACCAAAAATAAAAATTGATCTTGGCAGTTGATTTTCAGAAGAAATAAGAATAAGTTCTGCCAAGACTGCTCAGAGGATAATGTTCTAACCACAAGGTATATGACATTCCAGCTGTTTTGATGCTATTTCACTTCATATAAATACACAAAAAAATTTTCATTGAACCACAAGGAAAGTCTAAGGAGGATTTTTATAACGCCCTGGTCAGGGCACTCAGCTGGGAAATGGAAGCTCTTGGTTCTACCTCATGCTCCAAAAAATGTTTAAATATTTTTCCAGAGGCTGAATCAGCTTGAAATGAAGAACACCCTGCCACAAAACACTGGGGCAGGGGTAGGGGAGGTGAGGGTATCCAGCTCCCAGAAGGAAACTCATTTCCTGGTACTTTGGGTATTTGTTTCCTACAGCAGAGGCAGTAACAACCCCCCCGACCCATAACTATGACAAATACTTTGCCAGCTAAGCTGCTGGAGCAGCTCCCCATGGTTCTGGTGCACCTTGGTGCAATGAAGACCGAATCCTTCCCTTCATTTACACTGCTTTCAAAACGCTCTACTACTAAGGAAATCCTTTGCCTTTTTCTTTTATGATTCTGTTTCCCATTTCAGTTTGATACGCATCAAAATAGCTGTCAGTTTGGTGGCCAAGCTGAAAAATAAATTATCGAAACAGCTCCAGTCATAATATCTACATATAAGATAGGCCAGGCTTAATTCACCCCCCTGAGTTTGAATGCTTGATTGGCATCTTTTAACTTTTTAGCTCTTTTTTCATTGTGTTGTATGTTCTCCTGTCTATATAAAGAAAAGAATGTACTTCCTTATAGACAGAGAAATCAGAACTGGACCTCTGCAGTTGTAACACAGACCTCCTCTGTCCAAGCTAAAGGGATAACCAGTAGCAGCAGCAGCAGGACGTCATTCCTGGAGTAGGATCTAGTAGACGGCAGTGAAAGAAACGCACAGGCAGGTTCAGTTATTTGTAAACAGCCGATGGTTTAAATGTCTCCTTGGACTGGGCTGACTGGGAACCAGCTCCAGCTCTCATTACTTGGTGGCACCACTACAGTACTTTCTTGAACGATTTCTCTGCGTGAAAACTGTCACGAAGCTCTCAGCTGCTCAAAATTAGTTGGTCCAACGAGCAATTCTTGACACTGTTGAACCTGTTTCTTTATGCCTTGTTTCCCGTAACACTTTTAGAGGAAGCTTGAATAGAAAAGACGAACTATACCCACCCAAAGCCAGTGACACTAATCTCTCTCATTAGAGTAAAGAAACACAGAACAGGCTTTTTTGATTCATGTGGAGTTGTTCTATTAGCTTTAGGATAAGTACATGATTTTATACCTTTTTTAATCCAGGCTTATAGCTATCTCCTTGCGCAATTGCAGACCACACTTGTGCCATACTAGGGGAAAAAATAAAGTTGGACTTACCAGCATGCCAGTGGGGCATCAGGTTGGCAAAGCATGTGCCACAGCAGGGCTTGTTGGGGTCAACTGACCAGCCCTTAGAGATAAATGAGATCCGAGGTGGGGGATCTTCAGCTACAGCCAGAAGCCTGTTAGCTGCAAAAAACGTTAGGCAAGCTGGGGAACCTGAACNTTTAGAGGAAGCTTGAATAGAAAAGACGAACTATACCCACCCAAAGCCAGTGACACTAATCTCTCTCATTAGAGTAAAGAAACACAGAACAGGCTTTTTTGATTCATGTGGAGTTGTTCTATTAGCTTTAGGATAAGTACATGATTTTATACCTTTTTTAATCCAGGCTTATAGCTACCTCCTTGCGCAACTGCAGACCACACTTGTACCGTTCTAGGGGAAAAAATAAAATTGGACTTATCAGCATGCCAGTTGGGCATCAGGTTGGCAAAGCATGTGCCACGGCAGGGCTTGTTGGGGTCAACTGACCAGCCCTTAGAGATAAATGAGATCTGAGGTGGGGGATCTTCAGCTACAGCCAGAAGCCTGTTAGCTGCAGAAAACGTTAGGCGAGCTGGGGAACCTGAACTTTGGATAAAGGGAATGGACACCTCCAGGTCTTTTTTCTTCTTGCCACTCAGTCTCTGAGTGGAGTAAGGAATTTCTAGGTGTCTCCAAACTTTCTGTAAAAATGAATCCTGAGCTCACATGTCAGCCAACTGATACCTGGGTGTGCAAGAATCTATAGGGTATGTGTGTTCATACGTAGGGTGTGTTCATAACTATTTATCCTTGCATACACACACAGAAATCCTATACACGCATGTAGAAAATTATATATAGAGAGGAGGTGTATGTGTGTATATCAGTTTATAGCAAATATATATTGGTTACTTTTTATTGAGTCCAGCGCCTGTGTCAACCTGCGCTTTCACATCTGAGTCAATGACTTCAGGCACCTTTCGGGAAACAGAGATACAGCAACTCGGATCCAGTCATACAGACAAACTGCACATGCTGCAAATGCAAAGGAATGCTGGTCTTCTGGAACAGCTACTGACTGTTGCATATCTATACGAGAAAAAATTACAGGTAGTCATAGTTAAAGTAAAGAAGTACCCACCCATTCAGGAGTATGAAGGTTTTGCTGATCCGGCACAGTTCCATAAGTGGGAATAATCACTTGGTTCAGTTCCAAGACTAAAAATAAACACAAAAAAATTAAAACATTTTAGCATTTTGTATAGTAAGTGTTTGTTTTTTTTAATTTATTTTATTAACGGTTTGTGGAGAAGCCACACTTCAGAAATTGCACTTATTTAGTGTTTCAGAGAGAGAATGTTTGTGGCTCTCACTTCAGTTGTGATCAGCAGGTGGCAAGAGAGCAAACCATAAATTTCACCAGGATGACAAGCTAGTGCTAGGAGAGCATCCTGACCAAGCTACAGTGATGCAAAGCATCCCTTTGCTAGTATGTGTTATTTAGCACTTCAGAAACTCTAGCTACACTCTAGTAGTAGTTACGTTTATCTTTCAGTAAATTAGGGTACCAGAACTGGCTCCACCTGCACAAATAACCTTAGCTCATGCTAACTGTACTTGTCAGACAATAACAAATAACAGTACCAGAGAATTCTTCAGAAATTCTGGAATGGGTGTGATACAGGCAGTGATGCTGTAACATTCACTCTACAACAGGAATGATTTTCACAGAACATAATAACACACCTACAAGTTCAATGTGTATTGATGCCCCAGTGACTCCTCACCCATTTTGCCAATATCTGTTAAAAACCAACAACCTGCAAACTGAATTGCTTTCCTGAATATACAGCATAAAATAAAAACGATCTTGTGAAGTATGCTACTCCGTGATACCATTATCAAGCACACTGGGAAAACTGGCCACCAGATCAAGCACTGGGTAACGCATAAATTCATCCTAACAAAGCTGCTGGAAATAAATTACAGAAGCTCTACAATTGCTGGAAGGTATTAGGTTTAGTTTCTTAACAAATATTTTTGGGTCTTAAGAAGAAGTCAGATAACATCCTGAGGCTGAAGATAACATCAAGTGGCTGAAGGGAGAAGGCTGCTCCCTGTCTATGCGTGGCAGGCAGACAGACCACGTGTGTTATTTTTAGATCCTTAAAATAGAGAGGTGTCTTAGCCAAGTCAGTCCTGCACTGAGGAAAGGGTCACAGATATCAATGGTACTAAATGCCAGTGTTGTCTAGAAAGCATAGCCTCAACTTATCAAAAAATACTATAATACTAAAAGAAAATCGCCAAACTCTAAAATAGTCTATTCTATAATACTCTTGGAAGGAAAGCTAACACCCACTAGATACAATACCAGGACAAACATAACTGATATGCCTGTTTGTTTTGGGGTTTTTTTTTTTTTTTTTTTGGCTTAAAAGCTTCAATGATGTGTGGCCAAATTCTCAAGAATTTTTAGGAAGACTTTTTTTTAACTGATGATGCTCATTTATACCAGCTGAAGATATGTCAAAACACTTAGAAATGGAGCACAACAAGACTGCTCTTTAGAAATCAGCAGAATTCTCTCATGGCCTCTAAGCAGCTGAATTCTCTGGTTTAAATAATCTTTCATAGAGTTTGGTAGGGAGTTTCTTCCAGATGTTGAGCTGTCAGTTTCCAGATCTCTACTGTGGTGATAGCGTATACTCTGGGGAGGAGACAAAAGCACGTCCATGAATATTTCCATCAACATCGCTTCAGAAACATTTGAGTCATAACCCAAAGGTTGGCCCAGTGGAATAATCAAAGTCCATGAGGTCTCAAAAGCATTAACATCTTTAGAAATGTTTGCCAGCCTTTAGAGGGAGTGCAGGAAAATGTGTGACTAGTGTAGCACACACACATCACATGCTGAGACCATAATATGAGGACTCAGAAAGCATGAGCATATCCCAGCAGCTACTGCAAGACTGCTGTATGTGCACATCATTATATTTTAATGGGTTCAGCTTGGGCTAGTGTGAGAAGGGCAAATGCATATCCTTGATGTCAGCGTAACCGGCATCACCCTACGTTCCTTAGGGCATTCTTTATTCTCTATCTGGACACAAAGATACGCAGATACAAAGTGCTTCTGAAAACCCACAGAAAAGGGAATGTTTCTGTCCACATATAATGGGGAGGGTGAAGGAGAAATACAAGCATCTTGCTTTGAAATATAAACATCTGCTCTGAAACTCTGTGCACCATTACACAAAACAAGCAGATGTGGACACAGACGTGAAGGCTTCTGCCAGTCACTGAACTGCAGTAACGACAATCATGAGTTAAAATGGCCTTTTGGTAAGTCCTCACCATGTGAAACTACACACCCCTCATCAGTGCTGCTTAGAAATCCCTTCAGCCAGAACTGAAGAGAAGGGGGAAACGTGGCATTCACAGCAGGATGGATAACTCCAGTTCTCCCAAATCCTGATGGATCTGGGCCTGGCCAGGAATGCCCTCTGGAGAAATTTATATGTGACTACAACTTGCTTCTGCCTCAGTGTCTCTTTCCCACAATATGGTGAGTGTCATGCACACTTTATCAGTATTTAGCATCTTAACACATTTTTACTTGAAATACTGCTCAGTACAGTCCCTGTGCCATTGGTCCAATGAAAAGACTCATGCAAAAGGCACCTGCCACCCTCACTTCTTATGGGACATGAGCCCAGAACTTCTCTCAAATTAAATACAGAATAATGTTTGTGTGAAGCCAAAAATACAAAGCCTTGACACTACCTGAATGTGTACTTAGATAACATTTGTTCTGGCAGTGTTTTGCAAGGACAGCTGTGCCAATTTGTGCAGTTTTTAGCTGGAAGAGACCACTCTAGTCTCTCAGAAATACAAAAATGGTACCTGCAAAACCTCAGCTTTGCCAGAAAAAGCTGCACCCGCACAATGTGCTTTTCCTGTCCCCCAAAATCACTTCATTTATTTCTCCCACCTCCCCGCCAGCATTATGGTAAAGCCAGTTTTAAGTATGGAGGGCGAGAAAGAAAATTGCAGCATTTGCCCCCATTGGGGCTGGACATCAGGAAACACTTTCTAACAGCGAGAACAGTAGCAGAGCCTGCCTGGGAAGGCAGGTGAGGTCATGTGAGGTCTTCAACATCAGATATTCTTCAGTACAGATTAATTAAGTATCTTGGAACAATCTAGGTCAAGTTACATCTGGCATGACCCTTAGGAGGATGGCCTACATGAGCTTTTGAGGTCCTTTCCAGATTCAGTTTCCTCTGAGTTCAAGTCTTGTCATAGTGTTCTCATAGTTATTTCCAAAAAAGACCATTGTGCTGAGATTTTATATTAAAATAATAGTTCTGCTTACCTATTTCTTCTTCTCCCGCTAATGGTTGGGTCAAAGCACATCAAGTATAGATGCTTACGTTCTACTGCTCAGCCAAGTAAAGCAAAGAAGGTGTAAGGGAACAAACAAGTCTACTGGATTTGTGCTGGCATACTCTGATTTTAATTGACTGATACATCAAGTTCTATCTTTAAGCAATCCTGGCAACATATGCTTTTGTCAGAAATTTTTATCTAATTTCTTTGAATTGTAATAATAGATTTTGAGTTCATGCTCAGTGCTACCAGTTGTTCTTTGACCTAGTCCTTACAAAAGATGCTGTTGTAAAAATTTTAAGTTCTGAATTTGTGCATGCTACTTTACAAGAACATCTCCGTGGTATCTGAGCTGCCAATACATCAGTGATATTCCCAGCCATCTGGAGATCGTTCTGCAGTCCAGGACACTGAACTGTGCTGTCAACATTTCACACCTTACTTCAAATATGTCTATACACCAGTACTACAAAGTCTATGTTAATTACACGCTGCTTCTTTATAACCTGTGTATATCCCATGCTTTGGGCCAGGCCATGGGAGATGAATCCTGCTGTTGATTCTATCAGTGATTTGTTTTATGAGCTTTCTCTATGGATTTGCTTTCTCACAGGTCGGCCAACATTTCTGACTGGATTGAATAAAGATCCTAAAATTCCTTGAGAGCCAATGTAAAATGTCCCGTCTCTTCATTAGTTAATTGATATTGACAGTGAATGCTTTTGCAAATTCGGTGATCTTCTCCTTGAATAATTCAATTTTAAAGGCTTTCATGAACATTACTTAGTAGCAATGTCTACCTATTGCTATGGCAGAGGTGAGAGGCTATGGGACACTGATAGGCATGGAAGCTGCTCTCCCTCTGGAATAAATATAAACAAGAATTAAACCTTTCCTTGGAGTCTGAATTTTGAAATAGTAGAAGCTGCCTAAAATACAGGCAGTAGGGATGAAACAGGTTTTTTTGAGACTGTAAATTAAGAGGCCTGAGAATGGAAAAAAAAAACAAACCAGTGTCCAGAAGTGAAAAGAAAGATGCTGTCCAAAAAAACATTAACGACAAGAAAACCACAAAGATATTGGATAAGCTGATGTTTGAAAAGACCACGGGGCTTGGCTCTAAAAGCATAGACATTGCCAAACATGCCTGAAGCTGCCAAACCTTTTGTGCCAAAGAAATTCTTGGCTATCATCGATTTCGTCTCTAATGGAAATAATCAAAGGTGAAAAAGGGCAGCAGCGCTCTTTAAGCTTGTAAATCACCTACACAGGCCAAATTAATAGACACAGAATTATTCTGAGAAGTCAAAAAGGTTTTGCAACACCACGCTTGTAGTACCTGGTACTTCACTTCCCTCAACAAACCAGTGAGACATTGCAAAGGACAAGATCTCAGCCCTGGCACTGAACATGGTACTTCATGAGCAATCATGCATGGAAAGCCAGGAAGTGATGTATGGGATTCTCCAGGGTCCCCAAGCATTGCTGCTTTGCTGTAGATATCATAGAATCATAGAATCGCTGAGGTTGGAAGGGACCTTTACGATGATCAAGTCCAACCATTAACCTACACTGACAAAACCACTTCTCAACCATGTCCTCAAGTACCACATCTACCCTTTTTTTAAACACCTCCAGGGATGGCGAATCCACCACCTCCCTGGGCAGCCTATTCCAATGTTAATTAAACCTTTCAGTGAAAAATTTTTTCCTAATATCAGATATAAACCTTGTCTGACATAACTTGAACCCACTTCTTCTCGTCCTATCACTTGTCACCAGGGAGAAGAGGTCAGCCCCCACCTCTCTACAACCTCCTTTCAGGTAGTTGTAGAAAGCGATAAGGTCTCCCCTCAGTCTCCTCTTCTCCAGGCTAAAAAACCCCAGTTCCCTCAGTCGTTCCTCATAAGACTCATATCACCTCTCACTTCCCTCAGAGTATCTCGTAAGAGTACTGACTGTCTGTCACAGAAGTTTGAAAAAGTGTAAGTCCCAAATCCTTACAGGGGGAAAAATAAATTGATATAATATTGTGCTCTCCTAAGTACAAAAGTGATGTGCTCAAAAATATCTGCTCAGCCCCTCGGTGGGATTTGCCTGTTGCGTGGGGGTGCCTCCTCCACAAGCAGGGAAGTTTACAGTATGGTCACGGAAAATGAATTGTTGCAAAGCTAGACCGTGGTGCTGGGGCACGTCAGCTTATCTGCATTACCTGGCTGCACGCACAATGCCATCCCACAGCAGATGCAGGGGGAAAGCACGGGAGGAAAGGGTAGCAGGCATTTACCAAAGGAGAACACTGGCATGCATCAAACCCACACCCTCGCTGAGCTCACAGCACTGCCCTCCTGTAGCCGTGCCTTAGACAGCAGCATTCACTGCATATAGAAATGTAAAAGCATAAATACACAGTGAGACACACCAAGGTCTATTTTAGACCTCAAATAGATTGCCAAAAAAAAAAGTATAATAACAAAATACTAAAAATAATAGTATAATAACAAAATACTTCTCTGACTGGCAAAAAACAGGAAATATTTACAGGCAATTTCTATCCGAACCGACACATTCCCTGAAATGTTACTTTGACAGCCCTGTAACCACATTAGAACAGAAAAAATAGTCATTAGTAAAGTCTATCTGTCCTAATGAAAATCATATTAAAAGATCATATCAGGTTTGCCACCGTGAGTCTCAGAGAACTGGATGGAGTCAAATTGTTCCCATCTGGTGGGATAAACAAGATGATCCAACGATGGTGGGCTTTGCCCAGATACTGCTTTCTGAGTAGAGCTGATCCTGCATCACACACCTCCTCAGAAAACAGACCAACGTTGTGGTATTATCTTCCCATCTCAGCAGGCTGCTGTCGTGCTAGCAGAAGATCGGTTTCGTGATACCATTGTGCACGGCACCCAGGAGGCAACCAAGCAAAAAGCCCCACCTCATGGGTACCGTCTCAGACAGCACGAGAAGGCGTGAGGTAAAATACTGGATATGAACTGAGTCCTGGAATGAATGAAGACTACTCTGAAGCCCATCATCTAATCAAGTCAAATTACTTTCACCTTATTTCATAAAAAAGAGCAAACTACTGCTGTCTGGAATAAAAATAGTTTCAGAGAGATTCATCTTCTCAAAAAGGATGAGTATTGACACATCCAAGAGAGGGTACCATGTGAAGAAAAGTCAATCACTGTATCAAAACTGAGGAAATAATAATGACGGGAGAGCATCCTTAGCAGGTGAATCAGTCTAAAGATCCAGAGTCATCCCTGAATACCAGCTGGGGACTGCAGTAAAGCCACTGTCCTGAAAGGGACTTTATGTAGATGGCAGCTTCCTTAAGAATGTTCAGTCCTCTGTCTCTTGGTCCAAAAATAACAGAATTATGGTACCGAAGAATATGATTCTGTCCTGAATTTTGGGGAGACAAGGGGGAGAAGAGGGGGACAAATTTATGCCGTGTTGTTTTAAATGCCCCAGAAGATCAAAAAGGCAGAGAAGTGACAATACAAAGGAGTTTCCCTACTGAGCAAAGAGTTTGCTTTTCCAAAGCTTAACACTTACCCAGAAAGTGAGGATATTGTTATAAACAGGACTACAAGCTCTGGGGATAAGAACAAAGAAAACTTTGACTATATGCTATTTAGACTAGACAAAACAACAGTTTTCCTTCCTGTTAATTTATATCAGATTATATATATCTGATATTAATTATATATTTATAAATCAATATACTAATTTTATATATGTATATATAATATATAAAAATCAATCTAATAGTTATTAAAAAAGCCCATCAGAACATATCACAACCTGTTTTAAGAGCTGATCACAGAATGAATATTTTTTTCAGATAAATGTAACCTGTTCAAGCCATATGTAATATTTGCTGAAATCTGAAGTGAAGTAAAACCATTGCACAAGTCGACTTTCTCTGGAAACAGAAACTGTTGGATTGATATACTGTTTTTTGACAGCCACAATCTCTTTTGCTGGTGCAGAATATTTCTTTATTGTAATTTATTTCATATGTTCAGTTCATCGTATAGGAGTACTCTCAGAGCTAAGAAACTATTTAGGAGTTGAAAAAGCAAGAATATGTATTTTCCTTTTTAAATCTATGAATCAAAGAAAGAAAGAGACACTGAGATCCATAGCTCTAAAACAAAATTAATCAAGGCCATTAACTTCCTTGAGTTACTTACTTTGTTAAAAAAGTCAGTTTTAAGTGTAAAATATCCTTGATGGTCTTGATGCTTATGTATCAAGCCACATATAAAATAGTTTTGTTTAAACACCTAAACAGTTTTAAACAAACAAACAAAAAAACCAAACCATCAAATCCTCCTTAGCTAGGATGGTATGTTAACCTAATTTCTTTCACTTCATAGAGTAAATGAATAAACACAAAGAGTTAAGAGAAGAATGTTTTAGGTTATCCTTCCTAAATGTAGGTCTGATCTTTTTACCTCGCTCTTTGCTAGGTGGAGACATTATATTTTTGTCTGGGTTTAAGTTCAGTTATTTGATTGGAATGTGTTTAAATTAGTTTTATGTCATACCTGTAGACCTTATTTGAAGAACACATGCTACTAAACCCCATATTCTTCACTTTCTGAAAAGTTATGTATTTGAAGTGAAGTTGGATTATTTTTATAACAAACTATACTTAATAACCTATTACTTATATTTAATAACAGATCTATACAGCTGCCTTCCGTGTGAAAGTCTTGTTCTCTTCTTATGGATGCCTGCAGTCTTACAATACATGAGAAAACTTATGACAATTAGTAATGCCAAAGTAGCTTTCCAAGCTGTCAATAAATTACATTCTTTGTGCACTCAAACAGAGCAGACCTGCAGGTATCATCAACCCAAAACCTCATCTATGCCACATAATAAGAAAAACATCAATTTTAGTTTCAGACGCCCGAGCATACCCAATAGGAAGCTGTAGATGCTGCTGGATCACAAAGGAAGTGAAATGGCTTTCTTGGAACAGGATTCTTTCTTGTTTCAAAGACTATTCTTGCCATTAAGTTATCTTCGCTTACAGCTGTGCAAACAAAGGATTGGGAACATGTGGTATGGCTTTCAAAAAAGAAATACTCTTTCATGACTAACCCTAAACAGGAAAACATTAAGTTGGGAACGTAATACAGAGTGTTGCTACTCTGACACCCCATGTCCTGAAAGAGCCAGCTCAGAGTCGGGGTAGCTCACCAAAAACACTAAAGTAATTAGCAGGCAGTTATAGAACAAGAAATTAGACTTCGTGGAAATGATCCTACTGATAGCAGTGCCTAAATATTTCAGAGGCACTGAGCTGGAAGGTTGAAGTGGCTCAGTAACCAAATTGTCAAACAGTTCTTACGTGTCCAGAGCTCAAAGTGGGACGCTTGCCCAAAACCTGCGGCAAAAACCCTAAATCATTTCAATAAGACCTGGACTAGCCCCAACTTCAGTTTTGATAACAAACACTGGGCTAATGAATTTTTAGTTACAAGTCTGTGAGTCCAGAATAATCCCCTGAAATGCAAACGCTGGCTCCTGGTTTCACTGCTGCAACGCACGCCAGAACCAACCTGTCTGCACCCAGCCTGCACACCGCACACCAGCTGACTGCAAATCACTGCACAAATTCAGTTGCTAATTAGCCTATTCTAAACGCTTTTTTCTGAAGCTAAGCAGTTTACCCACCTTCAGCTGAAATGGCTGTCAGAAAGAATTCTTTTGGCTCTCATCTGTCAATAGGCAATATATAGATATGGAAACAATTTTTGGTATTAGAATGTATTAACACACCCGCCTGCTGTAATTTTAAACAGTATTTGGTATGCTTTTTGCTTGTACACTGAATGCATCCATGTCAAATAGCTAGCTAGCTTTGTCAGAGTACAAAATAATGGAATAAACTGATTAGGTTAGAAGGCTTCAGACTGATAATCTTTCCGGGCATTAATCTCAGGTTGGAATACAGGCTTGAACCATTCTCTCTTCTCCACATACACCTTCTTACAATCTATTAAGTAATTTAATTATATTAGACTGATGCAACAAATAAGCCTTCTTAAATTTTTCGATTAAGGGCTGCTTTGTTTTAATTATATACGGAATTGGGTAGAAAACTGGTGTAATGTTGACTGTCAAATAAGCCTGTTTCATTATTGATTCAAACTATGTCACATTGTTACACACTGCAGCGCACATACATACATACATACTTTATTTCTTTCATTTTTAACAATAGTGCAAACATTGTCATTCCTGCCGTCAAAAATGCAAGTTCTTACTTTCTAGGGTTAAGGAAAATAACTACCTCAGTTGTATTAAGAACGGAAGACATAAGGGATCAGCTGGGTCACTGAGTCCAGCACCAGCTTACAGACAACTTTGATTTTTAGTTTCGGTAGTATCTTCTGAAAGAAAATTTTCTTTACTTGGAATAATCTGTTTAAGTCTGAAAAGGGGATCAAGAAGAACAGGCTGCTGTTTTTCGCTTGCAGTAACTAAAATCCAGGTGGCAGAGGATGAGATCCACTAATTCTAAAAAACCCAAAGGGCATTAGGACAGATTTGCAGAAGGTGTTAGGCCGTTAGGCATATAAAGTTACAGATAAATTCCTGCTGAGGTATTCAAAAGTGTCCGGGCAGACTGACAGTTTATATGCCAAATTGTATCAAAGACAGCATATGGCCCTTAGTGACCAGAATCAATCCATCAATTTCATTAATCGATTCATCAATTTCATTAACTACAGTTAATGTTTCCCTTGCTTAATAAATTATTTTAAATGCTATATGTTTTATAAATGCACTTTCTTCTTATGTATACAGCATATTTAAGGTAACTAATAAACATGTTTGCACGTTGTTTTTCTGTATGGTTAATTAACTCTACTTACCAACAAGATGCATCAAAATACAAGCGCAGGGTAAACAGTTATTATCTAGTAGATAAGAAAGAAGTCATTCAACAACAAATTAAAAATGAGAGTAAGTGTGCATTGAGCTGTATACCTGCTGAAATTAATGTGTGTCTATGAAATTAAAGAAGGGATGTAGACACCTAAAACAGAATTTGGGAGTAACCCAGACGTTAAGGTCCGGAAATACAAACCAAACATGCGGCTGCGCAGCTGCTGGCGAACAGGAGCCTCCTGCATTTCCCCTGGGGGTCACCGGGGTCCAGGCTGGGTGTAGCCCCTGTGGTGCCCTCAGCACTGTCATTATTCGGCATAACACAAGGGTTTTACTGTCTTAGCTGCTCTATCAACCAACAAGAAAAACCTCTTTCGCTTAGAGAGCCTTTAAAATAAAAATTCAAAACATGATTAAAAACTCTATACAGGTTACTACTTATTACCACCTGTAAATTAAATCACTAACTTCAATCATTCCACTGTACTGCTCTACATGGTAGAATCCGGTTTTCAGAGCTCTTAAAAAAATAGGAATTTATAGCTAAATGTGGCAAGTGAGCAGATCAATAAGACTGCAAACCCAAACTCACAAACACTGAAATAGTGCCGGTTCAGGACTGTCTGTCACCACTGATGCTTATTTTAAAGAAGACAGAGGAAGGGTTTGGATCCTGGTCTTCCTATTTTAGAAGTGGTTCTTACTACATAAAAGGTAAAAGTGACACCACTTGATCTAGCACAGGAGATGCTGGTGGATTTTAAAGCAATGGAAGTAATTTTTTATTATACAGCCCAAATTGTTACTCTTTTTGTCTTCAGGACCCCACCTCTTTTCATATACAAGGTGGGGTTGTAATGAAGATGAGTCCAGGACTGGTCAGGGAGGAGGACTTGTTCACCTAGACCTTTAACTTGTTTTTGCAAAAGATGGATATGCTATAGAGACAGTGGGAAGACTGAAAGGAAGAAAGATTATCTCCTTGTCAAAGATTATCTGATTGGGTAATCTGTCCGAGGTTGTGTTCAGTCTTGGAGAAGTGGCCTATGCTCCAGCTTCAGCATCTAACAGATGTGACGCTGAGCAAGATACTTGAACAAAGTGTTGCCCAGCTTTCCACCGCAGAGTTTTCGGGCGAACTGCCTGGGGTGTTACAGCCGGGAAGCTCAGTGCTTTCACAGCAGAGCTGGCAAATTGTCACTAAGTTAACCGGAGAAGTATGGTGCAGTACTGGGAATTAGCAAGATTGGGAAATGCTCTTATTTCTGAAAAATCAGTCCCAAAGCTTTTGTGACTGGTGAGCATTTTTTTTTTTTTTGGACAACCTTGCATGAAACGCAGAGAGTTAGTTTATCAGCCGTCAACTCAGAACAGTGTTAAGACCTAATTGTACAAAAGTGGTTGAAAATGAATTATTTTCTCGTGGCTGGGCCGCAGACGTGTTCTAGGGATGCCTGCTGTGGGATGCGGGCTCTCTCTGTTCAGCGCCTTGTCTTCGCACAGCCCACTCAGAAGTGTTTTACATTCCCCACATCTTATCACTTCAGCAGCCTGCATTCCTCTCACAAGGGTCCGGATTCCTGAAACTCCAGCTCTCCCTAAAAAGGGAGTTACGGCAACCTGACACTCGCACCACTGTCGGAGATACTGTCAGATGTGGTAAGAGCACCATAGAAACACAGAGAGGGGAAAGGAATGAAAATGCTCAAGGCTTAGGTAATTTGAGTTAAACAAGGCTTGGAGCCATGCTCCTAATGAGGAAGATAAAAAGAAATCTGCAATTACTACCAGTTTACTGAATGAGGCAGTGGACTTAAGAGGAAAAAAAAGAACAGTATGATTGTGTAATTAAAAACTGTAACACGTATGCAAACAAATGGCAGGGAAATTGAAGTTGCCTGGGCAACGTTAATGCTGACGTTGCCCAACTTCTAAGTGCTTGACTTCACAACCTAATGTTAATATTTTTTAGACATAATATATAATTAGCTGCAGCCAATTAGGGATGCTATGGCTCCTGCTGGTAACCGGTAATATTTACATTTAAATATGGAGAAAGATTACTGCTGGCTATACTGTATTATTTAATTATACAGTCAGTTTAGAAATGAAATTATATCTGAAGCATTTGAGAGATTCCCTTGAGCAGAAGTGATGGAACAATTATTACTGCAATTTGGCATGAGGAAACTTTGCTGAAAGTCTAGAATTTCACCTAATCAGACAATTTGATTAGTGATCCATGTGTAGGAGCACTCTGCACTGCTGCTGAGTAATTTCAAAATGCACTGTAAGAAAAGTAATCATAATAACTATGGACACTTTTCCTTAGCAACTCACGTATCAAATTTATTAAGTTTCAAAAGTCAATTCAGAATAATGTAATTAGTGTAAACTCAGTACCATGATGGAAAAAAACCCCAGTGTGTTTTAGCTTATTACAATCACTATGAATAAAAAGTTCTGGTTTCTGCTGACAATTCAATTCATGATGACCAGCAACTACAGCTGGTCAAGGTCTGACAGCTTCATGCCAAACAGCTGTGGCTTTGAAGACACAGAGGTTTCTAAATTACTTTCTGGGAAAAGAGGCATTAACAAGAAGGATGCCTGTGTGCACGCGGCCTTCTAGTAACAGTAATGTGGGCAGACTGATGGAAAATAAGAATATGCTCTTTCTGCCTGGCATTGAAAAGTCCACTATACAACTAAAGGGAAAAAATAGATGCATGTGAAAATATCAATTCAAGAAACCTAGACATACAAACACATTTGGAAAATACAAAGGAAATAAAACCAAACTTCGGAGTGATCATAAACATTTTTCCCTGGACTTTGAGAACCTGGAAGTAGAAGGAGGTAAGGTCTCAACAGTTATTCCAGTCCTCTTGCAAGACAAGGATGGAAAAACCCAGTAGATTCCTTTGGAGAGAGAATGCCATGCTGAAGGTCCTGGTCATTTCAGTCACTGGTGAAGAGGCCCCAGCTTTAGATGATGGGAATGTACAGATCAGGCATTGCACATTTACCAAACCAAGCCTTGAGCTTAGGCAGGGTTGGTAATGCTACCAGCTTGCCAAGATAATGCCACCATCAGACCACGCCTGTAGCTACAGTTAGCCTCTTGTTGGGATGGGTGATCTGTGATCTGGCTTGTGAGCCTGACTGGTGGCTTGTCCTTTCTATCAGATGTAAGACGGCAATGCACCACCTGCCTGTGGTTAGTCAACTGCAGGCCTTAGCACTAGCTCCTGTCTTTTGTCCTTGGACAGACTGCCTGCTCCCAGTCCTCAACTTTATGTTGTAATGGACTCTTTGGCCTATAGCTTGCCTTCTGTCCATGTTCTTGCCTTGCCTTTTGACTGTAAGGCTGCTCACTGGTTTTGCACAAGGTCAGTGATTTTTAAGAAGCAGAGGGTATGTGCAGCCAAAGAAGAACAAGGGCACATAAGAACACAAGACTGTGCTTATGGATCACCTCAGTGGTCCACCTAGCCCAGCCTCCTGTCCCCAAGAATGACCAGTGGTGCTCTGGGCCAAAACCACCATTCAGTGTTCTGAAGTGTAAGATGAGGGCATGGAGGCAGTGAAGCTCCCACAGTATACAACCAGACAGAAGCAGTATATTTGTGGTTTAGATCATCTCGTGACTTTTTAATTAATTAATTTCTCTCTCCAGCTTTTGAACCTGCAACTGCTTCTTACAACTCTTGGCACTGGGAAGAGTGAGGAGCAGTAAGTTTTTATTCACTTCCACTCCATGAGGTGGCATATCAGAAATCTTCTCTGATACATTACATATATACTACACACTCTGAGGCAGATGGCACAGAGACTTGAGGAAAAGTATCAGCAGTGCTGTCCATGGGATAGTGGGAGCTTTTTGAGTGCTTGATGTGCAACGATGTTAATAATGTACTGGGTATCTAGATATTAATTATGTCACCCTGAGATTTGTGCTTATCAGCAACACATATAGAAGGATCATTCCCTGGGCAATGTCATACTTCAGATTTCAGCACGGTCACCCACCACCGTTGTGAATAGGTTTTTCAGAGCAGGAACAGTGGAGGCAGCTTTAGACCCACCAAAGTAAGCACATGATAGTGTGTTGTAAAGTGCCACTTCTAGACCTCTATAACAATTGTTGCACCTTCCTAGAAGATTAGCCACACCAAAGTGAGTAAATTCAATCTAAGAACTCGTCAGGAAAGAATGCAGATGAATTTTAAAGTCCAAGTCTCCTTTTGATTGGCAGGTAGCATAAAAATGTGGAAAATAGGTATTTTGATAGCTTATCTCAGGAGGAAGCAAAAGAAGTCAGGACTATACACTAACGACGCTGATGAAAAATGGCTGGTTTTGAATCTTAGATACCATTCAGGTATAACAAAACCAAGCAGCAAAAATAATAAGGAGGAAAAAGCCAAACAAAAATTCTCTTGTTTTCCTCCTATCTCACCTATACCACAGTGCAATTCCATGAAATCTTAAAAAAAGCCTACAAAAAAGGAGATGCAAGCTTTGCTTTGGAAAGCATGGAAAGACATTTTACTTTGGTGTCTATAAAGAGTCCTGCTAATCTGTTTTACGATGTTATGAACATACCAGATGGCAGTAACACAGGAACAACCATCGGACTTGCTCATGTCATACAACATTACGTCATGGGAGTACAACCAGTGCTGAGAGACCCAGCCATATCCCTCTTCACAAACTCATTTCCACTGAGACTCTAATCCATTTCTTCAAAACTGTGGAAGTGTGAGGATGTAAAAAATCAGTTTTCAGATGAAAAAAATCCCAAGCAGCCTCTACAGAGTTGTTTTTCATTTAAGCTTCAATAACATTGCTTACATGTCTCATTATAACAGTAGAAGAAAAGCAAGTGTGATGGGCTGATAAGAGGCTAGTCATAATCCCTTGACATTGGCTATGCTGAGTTTTGTTTTATTTTTTAAGAGGAGACCACAGTGGCTTTCCTGCAGACTGTATTTTTTGGGTCAAGGGGAACAAATATGACCTTTTGAAATGTGTGAATCCAGCTTATAGACTGTAAGGCAAGAAGGTACCAACAAGGTCATCCAGTCTGATCCCTGTTACACAAGCCAGAGGATTTGACCTAGCTCTTGTGTCAACCCCAACTTCTGTCTGAAGGCAAATAAACTTCTCAGGTCCAAAGATTTTACTGAATTGAAGACTGATAGAATGATATCAAGGAGACCTCTTAAAATGGACAACAAATCAGGATCCGGTAAATCCATCCAAAAAAATTTCTTTCTGTGCAGCACATAGCAGTGATGGGATATGTTCATGCTGAACTCACACAGCTAGGATTTCAATGGTCACCTTTCCTGTAGCCACAGACTTTGGTTTAGTTTAGTATCTGCAAAGTGGAGCAATCCCCGAACATGAAATCACCAAATGAGTCCTCTCTTCCCTGTTTGCTACCGCTTGGTACTTTGGCTGTGCAGTCCCTGAGAGCACCTTATGTCACTTCTGAGCAACATTTCTCTTCTGCATGAGTCAAGTCTGCTCATATGGAGTCAAACTCAGCACTCTGAAGGCCAAGGCAATCCCTGACCCTAAAGGTGGCAGAATAAAATGGTGAAGAAAAAAGTGAAGGAGATGAAAAAGAACTGAAAGACTCTTCCTGAAAGCAAAACG
The DNA here is from genome assembly GCA_008711295.1 of Anarhynchus alexandrinus. Lineage (NCBI taxonomy): Eukaryota > Metazoa > Chordata > Aves > Charadriiformes > Charadriidae > Anarhynchus > Anarhynchus alexandrinus. The sequence continues at coordinate 144,154 of VUYV01000315.1, forward strand.
GATTTCTCTAGAGCTTATTTTTTGCATGCAAGGTGTTCTTGCGGTGTCCTGAGGAAGGTGTCCTGAGGTGTTCTGAGGAACATCCTGTTGAGGACAATACTCACTGGGTTTGTTCAGTGAACTGTACACAGTGAGAGATGCAGAAACTCCTCTGATAGACACATTTTGTCTTTTCCTAGAGTGTAGGATAAACACCTGCCCCCAAAACATTTAATTAAATTCAGAGGAAACAAAAAAAGAAAGATGAGGATACACCAGCCACAACTGATAAATGGAGTATCGTTGTTTAGACAGATATTTGTCCTTCCACCATCAATAGCTTTGGAAGATAAACCACTGAAAAAAACCCACTAGAAAACCCCCACTCTGAACAGCAATATACAGTCTCTGGGGGCTGAGATTGCACCATTTACACACTTAAATAGCTTTATGGACGCTGACAGTTCCACTTAACTCAAAAGGATTGTTCTCATGTTTGTGTCATGTTTGGCTTGGAATGCGTCCCCACACGGACTGGTGTGCAGAGATGAGCAGCAGCTTGCTACCTCAGCAGCTTATGCTGTTGTGCGAGGACTAGAGGAGCAAACTCCGGGTAATCCTGTAAAAATCAGGATTCCTACCATGGGCTGAGAGGAGCACGCGACATTTTGACAATGTAACAGCTATCAGAAGCACTACACTACTTGGGTCCAGACATCATAAAATGTCACTGTTTATATGAGTTTTCTTTCCCTGAAAAATTTCAGATGGGTTGTTAGTGAGATCTGATTTAACTCAGCTCTGTTAAACTGTAATATCACTGATATTTTAAGAGGTACAAAGGATAAAACCAAGAAGCAGTGTTTATCGGTTTTGTGCAAGCACTCTCCCTTCCCTGCCTAGATCACCTGCATTCCCAGAACCTGACCTAATCAACACGCATATCTCCGAAGGCTGATTTGCTGAAGGACTGTGACCTAATGCTTCAGTGGGGACTGCAGAATTAACCCTCTGGTCAAGAGTACCATAAGCTGTTTTTTCACCTGCTCCAACGCTGAAGCACATCATTGCACAAATGGACTTCTGCCAGTGCCTGAGAGCCTTTTTGAACCTTGAAGGAGTTTTCTTCATTGCTTAAAATAACGTGAGGTTGGGTTTTCTTTCCCCTATCCCAGAGCAACTAACCCATATCAGTTGTTCTTAGGCAGGACACATGAGGAAGACAAGCCACTTTTGCTTTTGCCATGAGACAGAGGTGCCGAGACCAACCCCAAGCATACTGTCAAAATTACTGCCCAATTACCCAGGGAACGAGCATACCCTGCCTTCGGTGTGTTTTACAGGAGGGCAGCCCATGCACAGCGGTTGCCCCAAGCTACTAACACAGCTTTTTTAGCAGCCAAGCGGATCCCATGGTGTTCCTCACCAATGCCAAGCCTCCGGGCAGCTGTGGAGCCTTTTCATTGGGAACTGAAGTGATTAACCAAATTGTAATTGCAGATCGCTGTTTGGTTAGACTTCAATGCCTATGGATCAATGAGCTATCTAATTAGAAATCTTAAGTTTGAAATATGTTTATAAAATTATACCCATTGCTCTCAAATTTACATGTCTCCGAGGAGAGAGATTTGAATTTCTGTAATGAGTTTCTCAGAATGTTTGCTTTAAAGTATTTCCTACACTCAGCGGTTATGCAGTGTGTTTACAGGAGGGTCCCAAAAAGATACTTTTAATTACTTTGACTTTGAAAATATTAAGTTTAAAGTCAAAACCTACAAGCATTTTTGAGCTATTTTGTGTGTGTAGATGCAAAGGCTCATCTCTGTAAGCATTCCCAGGGTTGGACCCAGAGTTTAGAAAGAACCTGTATACCTTTGTTCCCAAATCAGGAAATACTTTGGAGTTTTAGCAATTGAAGGAGCCTTCAGATTTTTCTTCTAACAGCTGCAGCTTAATAACCAACTTCCACCTAAAACCACCTTCTTCTATGCATAAGAGGTTTAAAAGAGCTTGCAAACACCAATAAACTTACAAAAACATCTGGAGTTCTATTTGGCCAGACTGTATAGCCCTTAAAGCTTTTCCTCTCCTCACTTTATTATCAGCAAGGAACAAGTTAAAAAAATAAAAATCCAGCATTGACTCATTTATGCTTCAGGTCATATTGATTGCTTCTTCTTCTTCTTCTTTTTTTTTTTTTTTAAATAATACATTACATGTTTAAGTCTTACAAAATATTGTAGGAGTTTTTGCTGGGCTGTTTGTCTTAAGCACAGCTATCAGTTTATAGATTAAACTGTCCTTTTGTGCAAATTCCTTCTTGTCTTTTATAGGCAGCAGAATAATTAAATGAATTTAATTATTTTTCCTAGAATAAATCAGTATATATGGAGATGATGAAAGATTTAATAAAGATATTTTCTCCATTAGGGACTAGTTCTGCATTCTTTACTATGAATAGCATTTACAAAAATAATGCTATTCCCACTCTAGTCAACGGGACTGCTCACAAGGGTAAAGTGTGCATTGTTTGACCTCATACTTGTTCATTAACGCCTATAAAAACTCCATTAGACTACTTAAGGAAAAAACACATAGAAAGAGAACACTAATAATTTTACTAATATTGCACACAAACTAATAAAACTCTCCGGTAATACTAAAGCCCTCTGGATCATCATCTCAGTCTTGTTTTTTTAAATGTTATTACCTCTAACTGCAGTGCCAAACCTAGAGCAAATAATTAATCGTATAAATATACTCTTTTTTTTCCCCTGCTGGATAAATTACCTATGGACACATTGTGATTTTTACTATATATTAAAAATATGCATGACAACACCACAGATGAATTATTTCAATTCACTGCACCCACCGTTACATTACCTTAGTCCCTTACTGTAGCTTATTTTCCTGATGAACTGACTTGGAAGAACCTTTATGCCACTGCTTATGAGTTGTTGACCAGACAAAGAGGCGAATAGCTGCACTGGTTGGCTTTATCTTTATCAATACTGACATGAGTTCTTCCTCTTTCCCCTTTACTTTCTTTCTTAGTCTGTACCCAGGTCTCAACAAATGTTTCACCTCTACTGCCATCTCCTTACTCTTTCCGTGTCTTCAACACTTCTTAGTATACCAGACCCTTCAGTCAAGACCCCGGTCCGTGCTTCAGGAGTCTCTCCACTGATCTAAGTTCTAGGCTTTGGTGCTATCTCAGGCTCCCTCCACCGACAGCAACAGACCTCAGCTTCTCCACAGGCAGGACATGGCTCTTCTTCAACTCCTCCACTGTGCCAGATCACAGCAGCGTGTCCTTGGATTACTGAGATCAGTTCCCAGCATCTTTAGCAGGGTTGCTACACTGACAACGGTTTGTAATCGGCTCTCATACTTTCCACCCTGATCTGCAATCCAGATGACATTTTCTCAGTTAAATATTCCTCTCACAAAGGAGGGAAAAAACCCATAATCTTTCACCCCCTGAAAAGTCACTAATCTCATCTCTTCTCCCGACCAAAATGCATTAGCTCTGGCACCACCACAGCACAGGAGACTCAGTGGACCTCAACACAAGTGCTTCTTGCTCCCACTCTTCATTCCAAATTCTCTCCCCCACCCAGTTAAAATTCCTCATCTGACTGCAATTTCCGAAAGTAGTAATGGTTGAGGGACTTGTCACGAGTCTCTGCTGCAGTAGCGAAACAGGAACCAAGATCTTCCTGCAGACACTTTCAAAGTCAGATGCCTTCACAAAAGATCCACCCAAGGAAGCCCACAGGACAGAAACCCACCATGGACACCGAAGTTATCAGACATTTAGCCTGCTGCAGCAACTGCTCTCAAACAGCACTTGAACAGAACAGCGGTGGTGGCTGTTTCCTACAGAAGAATTCCGGTGCAGCAGCTCATTCCGATGACTGTACTGTAAGCAGTCTCCTGCACAAATATTTAACGTCCCATGATAAATCACATCTAAAAAATGCTGGAGAACCTGACTAACCAGATTAATGGGGCCAGGGGAAGTCTATGAACAAAAAAATGAAAGGAAGGGAAACTATAAAAGCAAAGCAAAATCTGCTATTGGTGGCGGTTCCTACAAAACTTTGATTTTCAGTTATGTATAAAGAATATTGACGATTATTGTTTTAGTTGGAGATTATTCAATGTAAACACTAAATTGAAGGGTTCAATCTTATTCAGCCTTTATACAATATTTTGAAACTGAGCTGCAATTTCTACCACATGAGGCATAAAATCAATTAAAGAATGTTTATGCTCCAGCAGACTTGTAACTACACTGCTTAAAGTTCAGTCAGTTTGAGTTTTGAGACATTTTTCTTGATTTTCCAATCTGAATCTGGTATTTATTAAAGATGTTTAGATGTAGTCTCTTTCCAAAACCATTTGGTCATCCTGGTTCTTCCGGTTAACGAGGTCTATGCTGGTCTGAATCTTACCCATTTGGAGAGGTAGACACGCTGGAGGGGAGGGATGCCATCCAGAGGGACCTGGACAGGCTGGAGAGGTGGGCCCAAGCCAACCTCATGCAGTTCAACAAGGCCAAGTGCAAGGTCCTACATCTGGGTCGGGACGATTCCAAGCACAAATACGCTCAGTGGGGAATGGCTGGAGAGCAGCCCTGAGGAGAAGGACCTGCGTGTGCTGATTGACGAGAAGCTCAACATGAGCCAGCAATGTGCGATTGCAGCCCAGAAGGCCAACCGCATCCTGGGCTGCATCAAAAGAAGTGTGGCCAGCAGGTCAAAGGAGGTGATTCTGCCCCTCCACTCCACTCTCGTGAGACCCCACCTGGAGTACTGCATCCAGCTCTGGAGTCCCCAACATAAGAAGGACATGGACCTGCTGGAGTGTGTCCAGAGGAGGGCCATGAGGATGATCCGAGGGCTGGAGCACCTCTCCTATGAGGACAGGATGAGAGAGTTGGGGTTGTTCAGCCTGGAGAAGAGAAGGCTCTGGGGAGATCTTATTGCGGCCTTCCAGTACCTAAAGGGGGCCTACAGGAGAGCTGGGGAAGGACTTTTTACTAGGGCATGTAGTGACAGGACAAGGGGGAATGGCTTTAAACTGGAAGAAGGCAGGTTTAGATTAAACATTAGGAAGAAGTTTTTCACTTTAAGGGTGGTAAGGCACTGGCACAGGTTGCCCAGAGAGGTTGTTGAGGCCCCATCCCTGGAGGTGTTCAAAGCCAGGCTGGACGTGGCCTTGGGCAACCTGGTCTAGTGGGAGGTGTCCCTGCCTATGGCAGGGGGGTTGGAACTTAATGATCTTCAAGGTCCTTTCCAGCCTAAACCATTCTATGATTCTATGATTCTATGATTTTATTAATGTGGCAACTGCCATTAGCAAAACTATCTAGGTTCTGCTTATTTTGAATTCAGCAGGTCAAGTGCTGCATAGGAGATGGACCATCTAGACTGATAAGGTTTGGAACTGAAGGCTTGTGAAGGGGAAGCTGCTCTGACATGGATGCAGGATAGGAGTGGGAAAAAGGGATTATACTCCCATTTGATAGTATCATGCAATGGAAGAATATGTGCCAGGTTGCCTGATGCTAATGAAAGTGTAAGTCTTCTCCATTGCCTACCCTTTGCCACTCTGCAGCCCATCCCTGATAAACCAGCAACTGCTTTAGGTGAGTCATCTGCATAGGCAGAGTACTAAATCATGTATACACAAATGTGGGGCCTGAGCACGCCTTGGATTCCTTGGGGAAGGTATCCCATGTGTACATAAGGAGGTTGGGGAATGATTCTGAATCTTGCAGAGGAGTGGGGACTGCACAAAGATTAAATCAAGCCATTTTGAGGTCGAGGACTTTTTTTTTAATTAGCTCTAGTGATGCTTCAGGATCTCACTTCTGAAGTCCATGTAGGGAATCATGCCTATGTGTCTACTGTTGTTATCATATACTGAGTTTGGGACAGGTCAGAACAAGGGGTAGAAATAATTCCATTGAACCAAGCAAAAATACATTTCAGATGCCCACATAATTCCTCAGGAAGCAATCAAGACACTCCTCCTGTCATGAAGCCTTCAGATAGATGTAGGATACCTGAGTGAAGTGTGAAGGGTGGAGAAGACGAAGGGTTCCGTGCTCAGATGTTTGCTTTCTTAGACTGATTATCAAACAAAATCCATTGTTCGATGGCAATTCGCATGACTGCCAGTTTTCATTTCCCACAGGAGACATTGGCAATAAGAAAGTAAAGGGTACAGTGTCCTTCTTTATAGCTTTGCATCCCTACCACGCTGCCACTGATACACACCAATGAAAAATAAGGCCAAAATGCCATGAAAACTTAAGCTGCCACTGTAAGGTGGTTGTGTGGGGAATACTTCTTTTGGTAGCCAAGCCAATTTATGCTGGCTTGACATGTTTGTGACATTACAGCCTACAGCTTTCATTTCAACTTCCAGATTCATCAGTCTTGAACCCTAACACGAAATGTTAACAACGTCCCAGCGGGCTCTCATCGCAGCCAGCGCAGCAGAGGAACACATATGCTCTTCAGTTGGAAAACCGTTCCACCTACATTCACACTGAGCTTGGATTTGAATCAAAAACCCTTAAAGAGTGGCAAGTGATACTAGGCCCATGCCTCGGTGAAATTATTTTTTAATTTTATATTAAAAACATCAATCAAATATCAGTTTAATAACATAGATATTCTACAGAGCAGTACTTCAGACGGTTAGAAAGGACCATGCCAGAGCCACGCACTGAAACAACAGTGACAATCCAGTAAAAGCAAACTTATTTTTTCTATTCGTTAGGACACAGAGCTCAGCACTTGCATAATATTTCTGTTCCCGCCTTTGTTTTCTGAATGTAAGAACAATAAACAATCCAAACCCATGGCACCATTCTTCAGTGCCCTCCTCCTTGACATTCACACCTTGTTAAATGCGTTATCCTGTTAAACACACGCCTGCAGCAGCTCCATATGCTTAAGGCCTGCAGCACCTTTTTCAACGTTCTTCTCATGTCAAGCACAGGATATTTAGTTTTATTACTTGTGCGTTACTTATAATGCACAAAAATAAGCAACTCTTTTTCCTGACCTACCCCAGTCAATCCCAAACTTAGGCTAATGCTTTTTCATTTGACTTTGTTGGGGGGGGGGGTACAAGAATGTATTATCTCGAACCAAAAATAAACAGTAAAACAAAAAAAAATCCATCGTTCTTTATAAGGGATAAGCTGGAAGGCACTACAAACACTATTTAATTTATGACAGTCAATTGCACTCATACAAATCACCCTTGTGTTTTGTATTTTTTTTTTTTACCACAGCAGAAAACATCAGTTTTAGCACCAGTTCCCCCTTGGGGTTTGCCACAAGTCTAGTGGCAAACTAGACCTTAATTCCACAGCATGCAACCCATCATTTCCTAGGAAATGGCAGGTACCAAGAAATACTAAGATGAGGTGATTTAAACGATAACAACTTTATTGAACTTCCCATGCATACAGTAACAGATCTTATTCATAATCCTTCTCTAATTACTTTGGAAAGGTCCATTTGTGTGACACACAGACTGACACGATGTCTGTTATGGCACGCACAGATCACCCCTTTCAGGTCTCTGGTCTCCTAAAATTCAAGCTCTCTACCTGCAATTTGATATACTGCATAAATTGCAAATCAGCTGATCCTAGGACATTTTTTCTGAGTTCTTGATTGCATTGCTTTCATTAAGCGTAACACTACAGAACTGCTGGAGGTCTGTACCATGTAATACAAGCCTGGCTGTTTCCTACATATCAATTTTAATAAGTTTTAATTTTTACAAATGATAATGCTTGAAAAGTCATTTAAAAAGTCTAAGATGTTGAGGGTGCATAGGGTGTTTTTCCTTTTAAAAGAACTTGTAGGCTCTTTAAAAAGAGGAAAAACTTTAAGGAATCACCTCTGATAAATATCTGACAGAAAATCAATGACTTAATAACCAGGAAAAGAAACAAAACTATTACTTTTAAAGTTGTGCAAATGGCACAAGTTGAGACAATGGCAGAAAACAAGTCTGTCCTACAGATTGCGGAGTTATCTGTAAACCGCACTCATACGTTCAGTACAGCTAAATCTAAAATACAGGCACTAAGAATACTTTCAAAGTACAGGAAGCTTCTAATGCACAACTGGGAATTCTGTTATAGCAGAAAAACTTTAAAAAGAAAGATCTGCTAAATTTGTGAAGCTTATCAGTTTCTTAAGTTCCTTCCTGATTCTTGAAATACTCGGGTCTCCTCCAGAGTTTATGAATTATAAATAGCTGCAAAACAGTAATTATATTGTAGTTAAATATTTATACTCTCACTATGTGTTTTTTAGTAGTTTTGTAGAAAAAATCATTAAATCAGAATTAAAAAGTGAGTGGTACCAGCAGTGTACTGTTCAAATGCAACCATACCGGGTTACTCCTGCGTGGCTTGGATTCAGTGAAAGTGAAGTGGGCAGAAAGTAAGAAAATGAAATTATTGAAGTATGAAGAGAGGAAGAAATGTAGGTAGACCATCAGGGTAACAGATATAAGAGGAAGGACGTGAAGGTATGAAAGGTAGTTTAAATTTTGAGCATTATTACAGGCTGGTGTTTCCTGGACCTGTACAAGTCCCAGTCCTCCATGAAGAGTCTCTTGCTGCCTCAATTACACATCAGAATAAATGAGACATACGTCTACCTTCCTGCTTGCTCCAGCTCCTCGTCTCCTCCATGCACACGCACAAGAACGGTGTCGCAAACAGAGCGCAGAATCGGGCAGCAGAAATTCTTGACTCTCAGCTCGTCAGACATACCCATCCCACAGTCTTCCTCAGGACAGTGGGTGACTGAAATGTGCCCCAATAATTTTTAGGTGAATTACAAGACAGAGAAGAAAAAGATGTGATAAGTGTGGACTGAGGCTCTACTCATTACTGTAGGTGGGCTGAAAAGCAAGATGTTGCCCTTTCAGAAACAGAATTACATTTTTTTTAAAGAATCTGCTTATAAAGCCTTGCATGTTATAAAATTATCGGATCTGATCGTTACACCTACTGCCGAGTAGACCACTTTTAAATTTCCCACAGTGTGGGGATTACAGTTAATACATTGCAGGACAAAGCCACATTTTTCAATCAAGGAATCTAACTGTTGAGACTTTCCATTGCTTTTACAAGACTTCTACAGAGAATTGACCATTTCACAGCATCACAAAAGCAAACACTGGAGTACTTTGTAGAACACTGTTGGTATACTGTACATTGCTATTGGACTACAGTATCACTAATATTTGTAGGGCTATATGAGAAGCAGATCAAGTTAATAAAACTTTTGAATAGGAAAAAATCGAAGGTCTGGGCAGGCAATATGATAAAATTCAGTATATGCCATGAGGAAATGAGCAGAGAACAGAACGGTGAGCAAAAGGAATGAGGTGAAGAATAGCTACACCTGCTTTTCACCATTCGGATTACCACATCACCCCTTAGGACAGAGTTCCAGTTGTACAGTGCGCTGCACAAAACTGATTATTTTAGGTTGCAACTCCACAAATAATGTTGCTTGTGTAAGCCGGTACTGTTGTACATTTTTATTGTAGTTGGTAAAAACATGTGCTGAACAACAGCATGAAATATTTTTCAGAAAGAAGAGCTGGAATTCTCATCAGCACAGTATTTACATTGTGTGACAAGAAAAAGGTTAACATATGAACACCCTTTTCTTGGTCATCTATAAAGCATGGCTTGATAATTACTGCAGCAGCGTCAAAAGATGGGAAGATGTCGTTCACTCGAGGCTCAAGGAACAACTAGGAGATATATTTGAGCAAACCCAAGACAACAAAGAGTGAGCAAGATGCTAACATATCCCAGTGAAGAGAAGAGTATTTCATGCGGAATGGTTAGGCAGAGCGGATGCCTCTGGATATTGTCTGCAGAAGTTAATTTTTCTGGAGAGTGCACTCAGATATTCTGTAAATCCCCAAACACAAGCAAACTAATTTAGGCATGGTATGAGGTTTGGCACCAGGGAGAGAAAAACTTTACAGTTTATGGAACTGTCTGACAGTTTCTACGCACAAAATAATGGGTTTGGAGGATTTTAAATGCTGTGGCAACTACAGGTCAATGTCTTTCCCACCATTTCTGCCTGGTAACAAGACATCTCAGAAAAAAATCGATGTCACTAATGTAACAATCCTCTTGAAAACAGCCCAACTCCAAAAGAAAATGTTGCCCATCTTACTTAAGCACTGGGGAGAATGGGTTTTCTGCTTGACAAAAAAAGCCTAACCTTGGGACAAAGACTTTCTTCCTTAACACAAGTCTGACCGAAGCAATCCATTTCAAAGCTATGGCCAGCAGAGCGGTTGTGGTGCTTTCCTATGGATTGGGACTCAAGAGCTCAGCTCTTTCCCTGGACTCCTGCCTACATCTGCTTCTGGTGTGAGTGGTTTGCTAGTCATCAGCGTGGATGACCAAAACCAACTGTATGCCAATACCAGCCAGAGCGCTGCCTTTACATGCCATGACTACAAACTTTGATAGGCCATTACAATGCTCGCCTGATGAGCTATAAACACTTGGGATTGATCTTGAATAGAACTGGAAAGAGTTCAGAAGGAGCCCTGCATACTTGCTAAAGCAGGGATGGCTTTCTTGGGAAAAACGCAGACACAAGCGGTCCAACAAAACTGGAGGAAGATGGACGATTTACAAGTTTCTCAGACTAATACAATAGCTCTCCTGTAATTATACCCAATGTAAAAACCTCAAGACTGTTATCCACGTCTTTTGCAAGGCAGAATAGCAAATGTGACAGAGCTGGGCACTGCGCAACAGGCTTTGCATAGCAACTCACAAAATCATCACTGCTCAATTTTGAGTCAATTTTGCCACATAGCATGTGTTGTTCCAAACTGCTGTATCCTGCAAGCAGAACATGCAGCTCGTGATTTGCTGCCTCTGGGAGCTGAACTAACCCCAAATTTGATAGTCATGAGCAGGAAACAATTTAGTTGTTCTCTGGGGTGAAGAATGGAAAGAAAAAGGCATGTGTTGATTAATACATTGCAGTGCTGATCCACCCTTTAATTTGGAGAGTGGAGTCAAACAATTCCTCTGCCTCACTTCATATGGAAAACTGAATTTGTCTTTGGACTAATACTGTAAAGCAAGGGATACTCCCACAGCATCTGAAACAAAAGCTAGTAAAGTTGGAGGAAAGACATTCCCTGATTTCCACAGACATTGGGTGAGGCTCAAACTTTATACACTTTTGGAGAGAACTCACTGAATAAATGAAGCAAACTGTATTGGCCTGTAAGGATTAGTATTTTGAGGCAGCATAAGTATCAGAGTTAATACCACTAGAACTTTTTACTAATGCAGAAATTCAGTCCAAATATTAAAAAAAAAATAAAAATTCAGTACTTGTCAGTAAAAATATTCACAACGCTTGAACACTAATGAGCAGGAACCCTTTTTATTTGATAAAATTTATATAAACAAACCTATCTCCTACTTGCTTGTCTAATTGACATTTGCTTGCATTCCCTGTTTGTGAGATTCATTTTAACAAGTTAAATAGAAATAAAAGACTTCAGAGTATCTGGGGTACTGCAGCTGAAAACAGCTTCTGAATTGATGTAAATCTGTGTCTCTTTAGTGAAATGAATAGACCCCTTCAGTGTGAACCAGCTGAGAACCAACCCCTTTTGGGCTGTTTTCTGGAAACGCTTTAACAGAATTCATTCCCACAGTAAATACAAATGGCATTGTCCTGGGCAGTGCTGCAGTTGGGACAAGGCTAAAGTACAGTCTTGGAATTTAAAACACTCTGGTCATTTTACTGTCTGCATTTCTAGTAGATGCACTATGCATTTTTTTTTCCCCAGCAAAATTACTATCTTTCTATGCTTTGCCAATTTTCTCCTTTAGGGTTTG
>VUYV01000315.1:156145-176086 GCA_008711295.1 Anarhynchus alexandrinus
GGGGGGATGGGTGGTGGTGGGTTAGTTTTCCCCCTCCTTTCTTTGGCTGTCAAATTAAGGCACTCAAGTCCAGCAGGAGGAGGCGGGCTGGCTGCTGTCCCTCCAGGCTGGTGGCAGCCGCAGGGACCGGCCCCGGGGGCTGCTGCATGCATGGGAGGGGGGTGGTGGGATGGGGCTGGTGAGGGGGCGATGGCATTCTTCGCATTTTCCAAGGGAAGGAGGCACCTTGACACGGGCTGTGCCTGTGCTGGGACAATCGCTGCCCGCACCGAAGGTCTCTCCCAGCATCGCACTTAACTGCGAAGTGCTGCTTCGGGGCCACCTCACGCTTTCCCCCCCGAGGTGAGGGAGAGGAACAGGTAAAAGTTTTCGGTGCCCCTCTGCCAACTCAGCCGCGCTGGTGCTACGAAAGCAGGAACCGCTCCGTGAGGAAACCCCCGCGGCTGCCCCACGCCGCCAGCGCGGACAAAGAGATCACCCGGTTTCCACGCGAAAACCGGCAGAAGTTGCAGCAGAAGGAGGTGAGCTGTGGTGGCAGCACCCTGCCTGCCAAGCCCCGCCGGTCCCCGGCCCCGCGACACCGGCTCCGCGACGAACTTCCCCAGCCTGCAGCCCCGGGACACGGACACGCACCCCGACACACACCGGGGGTTGACACAACCCTCCCCGCGCCAGCCCCCTACTCACCGATCTCCCCATCATCATCATCTTCCTCCTCTCCCTCCTCCTCCTCCCCCTCCAGATCCAGNGTAGCCGCCGCCACCGCCGCCGTCTCCGCCACCTCCCGGTAGGCGATTGAGCCCTTGGGCGGGCGGGCTGAGCGCCGGGCGGTGGGTCACAGCCCCTCCCGGGGCTCTCAGCCTCGCACAGCTCTTGCCCGCCCAGCGCCGACCCTCGGGAAGGGGGAGCTCTAGGCGGGATTGGAGGCGGGCAGCGCTGGATTTAATCATAGAATCATAGAATTGTTGAGGTTGGAAGGGACCTTTAAGATGATCAAATCCAACCGTTAACCTACCCTGACAAAACCACTTCTCAACCATGTCCCCAAGTACCACATCTACCCTTTTTTTAAACACCTTCAGGGATGACGAATCCACCACCTCCCTGGGCAGCCTATTCCAATGTTTAATAACCCTTTCAGTGAAAACAAATTTCCTAATATCCAATCTAAACCTCGCCTGGCATAACTTGAACCCACTTCTTCTCATCCTATCACTTGTCACTGGGGAGAAGAGGTCAGCCCCCACTTCGCTACAACCTCCTTTCCTCAGCCTCTCACATCATTATCACCTGATAACTAACCTGCATTTGGCCAGAGCTGGCAGAACAGGGAGAAGGCACCTACTGGTCTTGGGGCAGAGAGGGGCAGAGCTCGTTCTTAAAAGTTGTGCACTGTAAGCAGGCACGTTTACTTACTTCGTTATCAGCATTCTGAGTGATTAGAAGGGGAAGCTGGAAAAACATTATCTTATTCATTGTGCATTTTGTTCTGTTTTTTGTAGTTGGCTATATCATAGAATTCATATACATGATCATGGAATCATAGAATCGTCTAGGTTGGAAGGGACCTTTGAGATCATTGAGACCGACCATCAACCTAACACTGCCAAAACCACCACTAAACCATGTCCCTCAGCACCATGTCTACCCGTCTTTTAAACACCTCCAAGGGTGGCGATTCCACCACTTTCCTGGTCAGCCTGTGCCAATGTTTGATAACCCTCTCGGTGAAGAAATTTTTCCTAATATCCAATCTAAACCTACCCTGGTGTAACTTGAGGCCATTTCCTCTTGTCCTATCAAATCAGATCATAAGTTTAACAATCACCATCTTAAGACTAATTAGGGAACAGTTTTTCTTAACAGGATCCAGAGTGAAGACTTTACAAAGATTCTTCTGGTTTACCTTTTGAAAACTGGGTCAGGAGTGAAAGCCCTGGGTCTGTTTAAAATATGTCATACTATGCACCCAAGCATTGAAGGACTCACCATTGCTAAATACATCTGAAAATGTGAAGCCTGCATATGTAAAAAACCCCAAACCTGTAAGTTTTGGCAGAGTTATTCGGAGAAGGTAGCAGAAGTTGGAGGGGGAAGAGTCAAGGACTGAATAAAAAGGCCATCTCTAGAGCTCTACCTTATGTGTTCAACTCAGTTGACTGTTTCACAGGCAAGAAGTTTTCCTCATCTCCATCTTTGTCTACAGATACAAACCAGGAGAATTTTGCAATACAGGGATTGCAGAACTGTCACTATGCAGAAATGCCGAGGGGGCAGAAGTGCTGACACAAAGGGATTTGAGTGCTCAGCAATCTACCAGTCTACTCACACCTATTGGTTCTGGGGGGAAAATAGAGAGTTCCTCAAACAAGAAAGACATCTGGAGGGATGCCCAGAGAGGAACTGGACCGAGCTTGAATAGTGGGAAGAAATGAAAATAGGACTGGAAAAATGGATTGGAGAAATGGGGGAGTCCTGCTTGGGGAAAGGAGAAAAGACCAAGATAACCCTTTTTCTTCTGCGTAAAGCGATAGATCCCTATAAGCAATCTATTTTCAATCTCTAGTCTATTGCTGATACCAAAATGGCCCACAGGACCCAGGATGTGTACAAACAAGAGTCTGGACCAAAAACCTTTTGTCAGATAATCTTGTTGCTTGCTAATATGGTTATCTGTTTTCAGGCAGCTGCTGTTTAGGGTCACAGCAGTACAAGTCTAAGTACAAGCGCTTTCAGACAAAAATTAGTTGAGAAATTTAATTGGGAAGTTTTGGAGCAGCTCTGCTTAGCAAAGACCTGCTCACATTGATCGCTTGAAAAGAGAAGTAGTCTGCAAGGACATCAGTGAATTCATCAGAACAGAAACTACGTCTCCCGACCTTATTGATGCCAGCACCGGTATTAGCAAATGAGCGTTACCTGCACCATCTGACACTGAGCATTTTTCTCACTCCGTTAGATAAAGAAATCAGCGTAGACCTGAACCAGAGAAGGAGGGCAATACGATGGGGGGATACCCAGGAAGGGGTAATGATGCATAGTAAGACACACGTTTTCTTATGTCCCAAGTTTGATGTACAGTGTGGCGCCCTGTGACACAGCCAGTCTGCCTCTGACCATCTCAGCATGTGCCTTACTCATTGTCATGACTCCTTGTAAGGTTTCACACTTAGTGAGGTTACAGGGACAGCGTGAATGACCCCACTCCTTGCCAGGAGCATTTACCCCAGGCTGACTCAGCCACAGATACCATGTAGTTTCGATGTGTCCGGCAAACAGTTGCACTGACATCTTTATATACCTCAATTGTGTAATATTCAGGTGCCCTCCTTCCTTGTGAGTCCTCTCCAAACTGTGGTCCCACTGGTGACACCTCATTTCCTAAGTGATGGGAGGAGAGCGGGGATTGTTATGGACAAGGTACAGCTTAATATTGTGACGTGAGATTTGTGCACTCTCGGATACACACCAGGGACATCATTGTTACCTTAGTTACCTACTTTCTATTTTCACTTTTCATGAATGAAAATGTAATACAAAAGCTGCAAAGTGAAAAAAAAAAAGTGTAGAAAAGAAAAGCACTCCAAAAGCAGGCTCTACACAAACTGTTGTTTTAACTTGAGCCCACTAAAAATAGAGGTAGAGGATCTACCTCTTCAGTCCTGCTCTCACTATAAGATTTCTCCCAACAATTACAGAGCACAAAGATTTTGTGGGCTTCATTCAGCCTTCAATACCTGAACGTTCAATCTCATAGCTTGCTTTAGGGCTGAGCTTTGCAGTTATTTGAAAAGGCCATGGGAATACTGCACCTAAAATTCCCCTAAAACTTTTGTGCATAGGTATTTGTTGTTTGTTTTTTTTTTAACTTTATACCTGATGCAAATATTTCCATGGGTACTTTTGGCAAATCACCAAGTCTTCAGAAGCTCAGTTTGGTCACTCCTGAAAAATAGAGATTAAAAAAAAAACCACCCAACCAACCACCAAATGAAGAGAAAAATGCAACAGCACCACCCTGCTGCCATCTCTTTGTCAGACGGATAATAACAAAAGATCCACTCAAAGAACTGCGGTTGTGTAACATCTAGCTGACGAATAGAGTTTTTCAAAAGTCAGCTGAAATGAGAAAGTTAGGCTAAAACAAATTCTTCCCCCGCCCTCAGTTCAAGCATAGCTGTTTTCAATTTTATTGAAAAAGAAATAAAAATGTTTTAACATTCCTTGTAGTAAGAAACAGAGCAGAAGTCCACGGAGCCAGTGGAAAAAATCACTTCCATGAGTAAGGGTTTCATAGCAACCGTAACAACACAGGTCAGGAAGAGACTAAAAGAGATCATTTAGTCCAGCGGCAACAAAAGTTTGGCCCAGGCACCAAGCCTGTAACTGACATGGGTCTGGGCTGGCACCAGGGTCTCCCGGTCACAGGGCCTTTGGCAATGAATCTGGCACTGAGCATCAAAAATGTGCTGTTGATTGCCGGTCTGGTCCAGCCCCCAGCAGTAAGACAGGTTTGAACATATCCAGACATTGGTGACAAATATTTGCCTGTCATGTTCTTCACAGTCTCTGGTGAGGGGACCACAAGGTCCCCAGGTAAGCTCTTGCCAGGGTTTCACACCTGTCGATATTCAGCCAAAATCTTTTTGCAGCAGTTGAAGCTTTTTTCTTCTTGTCCTTCTCCCAGCATGCATGAGAACAGCTGGTTGTTGTCCTCTTAATAATAACATATTACATATGGAAAACTATCACCTTAATTGCTCTGAAGTTTTTCTCATCCAGACCACACAAACGCAGGTCTTTCAGCCTTCCAGCACATACTACTGTCCGTGCTTTCCTCTCTGCTAAGAAGTTAGTGTAAAAAATTCAGTGTGAGACTCTATGGAAGGAGAAGGTGATATTACTTTACAAAATCTCTAAGTACATTGGCTTTACCCACTCACAGTCATTTTTTCAATCATTTAGGAAGAAATTTTTTACTTTGAGGGTTGTAAGGCACTGGAACAGGTTGCCCAGAGAGGTTGTTGAGGCCCCATCCCTGGAGGTGTCCAAGGCCAGGCTGGACGTGGCCTTGGGCAACCTGGTCTAGTGGGAGGTGTCCCTGCCTATGGCAGGGGGGTTGGAACTCGATGATCTTCAAGGTCCTTTCCAACCTAAACCATTCTATGATTTTATGATTTATTCTTTTACACTCTCACACCCACATACTCAGAAGAACCAAGATGTAAGCGTTCGGGTGGTCTGGCCTGGGTCACTTGTGTCCAACACGGAGGACAAGGGGGCGTGGAGTCTCCATCCTTGGAGATATTCAAAAGCCACCTGGACATAGTGCTGGGCAACCAGCTCTATGTGGCTCTGCTTGAGCGGGGAAGTGGGACAAGACGACCTCCAGAGGTGCCTTCCAACCTCAGCCGCTCTGCGATTCTGTGAAGGGACATCAGGTATCAGGTCCTCATCACATCTGTTAAACAGGGACAAACAAATTTTTGGACAGGCCTTTTATACTCAAAAATTACTGTGACATGATTCTTTTGCATCAGAATTTTGCTTACTTCCACCTCTATAAATTTTAGGCAAGTCTGCTCCAAGTTCGTTAAGGCCGTAGTCTGTATTCCAGTTGGGGTGAAAGGAAAAGGAACGGCATAGGTGATGTGCTGTAACCTTCTTCCCATCTTCCTTTTGTGAGAGTGTAGGGTCTTCTGCTGACAGGTAGACTGTGGTTGGCTTTACTGGAGCGCAGGACTCCTGGGCTTAACACAGGCAACAGTCCTCAATTTTACCCTCATGGACTGTGTCCTTGCTTATGAATATAGTCCATTTTTACATTGTTCTGCTGTTTTCTTCTTGTGCTTATGCAGCTATATCCACTCATACTTAATTTCTGCCATCTTAATATTTCCATTACAAGTCAGTACCTTTGTACACCTCCTTTCACTGCCTAACCCTTTACTTTAAGGTACAGCGCCCAACAATAAATACTGTATTCCAGGTAAGAACTCACCCACAGTGAATACAATTGCTGTACCCTTTTGAATGTGACGCTCCTTCTAACATATCCCAGAGCAACAATTACTTTTTTTTTTTGCAGCAGTATCATGTTGTCATCTCATATTTCTATTGCACTCTGCAGTAAGTCCTAGATTCATTTCTGCAGTTGAGCTCTTTGTCAGGCTATTTCCCCTTTTGTATTTCTGTAGTTGATTTTCTGCTTCTAAGTGGACATTTTTTTCCCCCTTGTTTTTATTATATTGCCTCATTTGATCAACTCTTTCTCATTTGTCAAGATAATTTCGAATTCAAATGTTGTCTTTCACAGTGCTTGTGAACTGCTGGGGGATAAAATCCATACTGCTTAAACCATAGGCATAGCAGAATAAAGACCATAAGCATCAAGGAAGCAGACAGTCAGCAAATGTGGAGGACTTGGAGGTCAAGTGTACTTAAAAAAAAAAAGCTTGGAGGGAAAGAGTTTTGTGGGAAAGCCGTCAATTATTGAAAGATACTGTATTAAGGCCACTACAGCAAATTATAGCAGTGAAGACAAAATTTGGGAAGAATAGCAGGAGACAAGTATCACTTGTATGAGGAATTCTTTAAGGATACGAAGGTCAAAGTGGTGGGATTCATTGCAGAGCAGAGAACACAGCTGTCTTTCTGTTCTCCATTCTTAGGTGGAATGAAAGAAGTAATTATCCCGGAGACCAAACAAAGTCTATTATTTCACATTTCATAAAACATTAGACTTTTTAATAACTGCTGGGGTATTGTACCTTTGTGTCTGAAAGCAGGTGAATTTTAAAGCATTACTGAAAGAGTCTGAAACTCAGTAACAGAGAAGAGACCTTTTGAACCACTCTATTAGATAGCCTGCAAAACCCCCTGTTCTAATGGGGAAATAAAATCAGGGAGAAAATAAAAACAAATAAAATGGTCATTCCCCACAAGAAATTCCCTTAAGTGCACCGAATTATTCAGAAATTTGCTGCATTAAAAGTCAGCAGAAGAAAATGTAGGAGAATATACTTCCAGTTCACCAAACCATAGATTTTCCGTGGTACTATTAAATCAGTGCTTACAGTCTGTTCAAGACTAGAGAAAAATGACCGTGAAGAGTTTGGAGTTCATTTTGTTTCACCAAGCTCTTGTGCTTACTTCAGTGTGATTCACAGACAGAGAGAGCAGTGAAAGGGAAATTAAAATTACCCAAACATTGTACAGCTCTACTATTTTTCTTTTACTTTGGTCATGTTTTCAATTGTATGTAATCCTCCGAGATTTCTTAATTCTCACTCGCATGCAACCTTCAGTCTGAGATGACAACTTCAGTCTCTTTTGCCCTCTATTGAAGTGAATTGGTAATAACAATTGCCAATAAAATGTGAGCTACAATATATAAAAGAGGATATAAATAATTGATCTCAGACCAGTGGCGTGTGTAATTACTTTATGTAGAAGTCTCCTAAGTGCTGCCAAGTCTTCTGCTGGCTCCTACCTATGTGTTCATTTTACCTTCTTTCTCTAGCTGTCCTTAGTATGGGATGTAGGCACGGTAATTACATGGCAAATTTTTTGTCTGGTGTTTCTAACCTATTTAATACAAAACTTTTCATTCTTAGGAAAGGTCTATGCATGGCCAGTGAATATCTCAGAATAATAGACTCGGAGTTCAAACAGTTTTATTTTTCTAACACAAATGTCTCACCTCAAATATTTAATCATATTTAAATTTCAGGGTGTTAATGGGGTTATTTCACCAGGTGAATTACAAACAATTGCATACAATCATTTCATTTGCAGTGTGCTATACTGGTTTTATGATGTTTTAATAGTACTTACAAAAAAACAATGTAGTCCCATTTCTGTCTGGATGTCCCCAAGTCACAGGAAATGACTGTAGCAAATCTTACTCATTCTTCAAGAGAGAGCATCTTCTCAGTCATCCGGCCTTACCCTGCAGGAGCTTAGTAGACTACAAACAATACTATAGGTACGTGGTATGGAAAGCAAAGTCACCCACATGGGTTAGTTAGTTCAGGTATAGTACATTACTAAAATGACTCATCTTTTCAAAGCCTGTGCTGGTACCTCTGCGTGTTGCTGTCCTTTGCATGGGGATATACCATGGGGATACGGCTGCAGTATCTGGGCGTTGTGTTCAACTGATGGAGAAGGTATGTCCCACACTTGTGAGGCTGCGAACAGATTTTGTGCTCTGAGAAGATGCAAAGAGCTACATTTAGTACTGGCTGGGACTACACGGAAATCATTAAACTAATTTGAATGTAGCACAGCATTACCGTGTCCGAGTGCAGGTACAGTCTGGATAGGAAGGTAAAGGAGAGGAATACACACAAGCATGTCATATAACTGAGTGTTCAGACTACACTGGGCAGTGCTAACAGTGGGATATATATTCTCAGAGGAGTAAAAAACTGGACTTACCTTGTGATAAATATTCATGTGGGAGTTTTATCAGTAATAAGGTCAGAAAGGGTTGTCTTGGCACAGTCAGACTAACTCATGTGGGTTATATCTCCTCCCCTTATCATCACCATTTCCCCTTCCTGCGTTGGCCGATGCATCCCGCACTGCAGCTAGTGTTCATTTTTACTGTACTTCCAGTGGGATAAATGAGTGCTCCCTCCGCGTGCTTTCAGAAAGGCTCTGTGTTTGTTGTAACAAAGTGCTTTCAGTGACTGCTATTGTACATCTCCACCAATTGCAAGCACAGATTTTCCATTAGAAGTTGAAGAGAGGGGAAGAAGACGAATTCTGAAATCAACCCCACAATTAGATAAGTGAAGACTTAATGTCAAAATACTTCACAGCACTTTTAAGGATAATTTGGTTCTATCCATTCTATCCAATGAAGCAATCTGCAAATAACTTGTCAATAACCGTATCCTGCAGGGATAGAATAGGACCTTCTGGCTTTAATGAAAAACCTGGCAATCAAGCTTCGTAAGGCTTTACTTATAGCTGAAAGCATGAATATAAATGCACAAAAAAACAGTTAGCAACAGTTTGATTCATGTTTGCGATTTTGGTACTCAGCAGTTCCTCCCAACAGGTAGAGGGAAGCTTCAGACTCCTTTGGCTCCTTCTCTTCCAGCAGAAAGGAAACAGCTGTCTGCTATTTCCAGATCAGATTTTTTATATCAGGATGAGTAGCTCTCCTGCTGGGGCTGGTCTTAATTTGCAACAGTCCCTCATCTAATCTTCAGCAACATCCCTGCTGCTGGGTTGTTCTGCTCTTAGATGCTATGTCTGTACTTGCTTGTGGTCATGTAAGTGGTGTACATCAGTGAACTCCATGATTCATGACGTGACAGCGTTCCATGACAGGCTGTAACGCTTGTGCAGGAGTTGGAGGAGCACATGTGTCTGTCTGTATGTGCATACCAATGCCCCTTCCTCTCTTCTGCAAAAGGAAAGGGTCTGGTCACCGATCCTTCTTCCCTCTGTTGTGCCAGGTTGCACCTCACTGTATTTCACCTTTGCTCCAGGAAGGAATGATGCTGATAGGCAGATAGGGAGAGTCCAGATCCTCCTGAAAGACGTGGAAGGAGGGATTCTGCTGTATCCTGGTTTGGAGCCCCAGGAGGAACACCGATGTACTCCGCAAAGTCTCCTCATTGCACTTGAAAGAGAAATTGATCCTTTTTCACATATCTTTCATGCCTTGCAAAATGCAAGGTAGAAAACCACTCTTATTTACTACTATGAAGCATTAAATATATATGTCTGCAGAGTGTGAGAATTTCCTAACCTCAAGGTATGACTCGGTTTTAAGCAGCTTCTTTTTTCTTTCCCCATGTCATTTTTCTCTTTTATTTTCTATCAAAAGCAAGCTTATATGAGCCTTAAAATGTTAGTAGGATAAGACAGATATTCACCAGATAGAAGTAGGAAAGGAAACAGATAGATGTGTGAGGAAGCTGGGACCGTAGACTAAGTTACCCATTCTTTGCTGTGGTGAAAACCACCTGTGGTGATTTTAAAGTGAGGAGTTTGCTCTGTTTGTCTCTGTGGCTTCAGCCTCTTCAGCGCAGGCTGCTGCATCGCCAGGGACGTGGATGCTTTCTGCTGCCTGGGATCCTGTTTTGTTACCACTTCCTGCTTCGGCCTCTTGCCAGAAAATCACCTTGGAAACCCAGGCACCAGTTTCCATGGTCACTTGGAGCAGCATATGTTTCCTTCCATTGCGTTGGGTATTAGGAGGAGGAAACCCACAACCTTTTTTTTTGCCGGAGTAAGTTTGGTGGGATCGGACTCAAAGAGCTGCATCCTGACCTTATTTCCTCCATCAAATCCCCAGCGAAACCACCGGAGCTGCAGAGTGTAAACAAGGGCAGAATGTGGCTTTACATGGACGTGTTCAGACCGAGCTGTGAAATGTCGTCTTACAAACAAGTTGCCTCTGACTGATTACCAGCCCAGAGAAACACAAGAGTGAGATAAACAGGAATAAAATGGAACTTTGTTATCCCCCAGATGCAGGCACATAAAATTCCACAAACAAGAAATAAAAGCTTTTGAAAGGACTCACCTGATGGCTGAGGTGAAAACCAGCAGCAGCTGGTCAAGCTAAAGGTATGACTGTGCTATCCGATACTCAGAAATGGCTTGGGGGTGGTTGTGCAAAAAAGTGTGAGAAATAGCACGAGCCTGCTATTTTTCCTGCCTCTCAGGATCGTGAAATCAGCTAGTTGGGTTCAAGCACTGTAGGATCAAAGGCTAACCATCCAGATGAAGAACTTGTTGATGTCCTGGAAGAAAAAATAAGAATGTTCCTCAAGCTGGTGTGTGAAGACCTGAAGCTCCTCCTTGTTGTGACCACACAGGCTGCAGCAGGAACATCTTCACATCAGGTATCGTATTCAGGGCAGAGGAAATACAGCAAATACATCATGCTACTCTGTGGCCAGGACTTTTCCAGGCAAAGGTTGTCACTGTTCCCCTTTCAGCTCAAAGCTAGTTTCCTTCTGACAGGTGCTATACCCATCTAGTTCCTTACAGAAACACAGTTCCTAACCAGAGGGTCCAGGGCGCAAATGAACTGGTAGATCACAAAGTGATCAAGGCCACATTGTGATCCTGCAGAGTACCAGAAGATCTATTTAGCACTTTGCAGCAGTTTTCCAGATCTGCAATTTGAAGCCATTGTGATTGCTCGGTGAACGGTAACTCTGCTTGCCGCAACTGGAAAGGAAAGCAAGAAATCCTCCCCGTTTACAGGTGTGACCATTCTCAAAAGTGGATCTGAGACACCAAATCACTACAGCTCCTGCTTCTTCATTCTTTTTTTTTTTTTTCCTTAACCATCCTTTCAGAAGGAAAAGTATTAGGGAAACAGTAAATCTGAAGTTAAATACCGTAAGAATATTTTCTGTTAAATTCGATGTTTCAGTATGGGGATGTGAGTGGAGACACATCACTGCCAATGCACAGAAGGGTGTGAACAGATTTGAGCTTATTTTGCCCAAGCTATGAGCTGCCTCGATGCCAGCCAGCCAGTCCAGAAGCTACATAAACATGATAGCACGCCTGATGTGTTGCTATCTCTCTCTAAGCCAATATGCCCTTGCAACCCAAAATAGCCCTGCATATAATTTCCCACATTATACTGACGTATGCAGAAACTAAATTATAGGATTGGTGTGGCCCTTTCAAAACCAGTTTAAAGAGAATCAGTCCAGTAAATTCCTGTTGTTTGGGGCACACTCCATCCACACTGGATAGCCCATTAAAACACGCTAACTCTCCCAGCGACACGTTCGTGGAAGCTACTGTTGAACGATCTGTCGGTTCCCCGTTATGTGATATCCCCTCAGAACAGCCAGGATGCTTTTACTGTATTTGTATTGCCATCAGCGACTTTGGTTCCCCTGAAGGCAGCTGATGGTTTTCAATAACCACAGCTCAAGTGAAGAGTTCACCTCCGCATTGATCAATTTTGTGCGTACCCTGCAGTGTCGTGGATAGAGTTACAGCCTTTTACTGCGAACAAGCGAGAAGGAAATCAACTCTGCTTATATTAACTTGCAAGTTCACTTCGGAAACATCTATTTGCACCTTCATTACCTGCTTATTTGCAATTTCACCACCATATTTTAGTATTACATCAATGAAGTCCAGTTTCTAAACAGATACAGTAAATTCTGTGGCTGTACCGCAGCACAGCCTTCATCTTACCATGGGTAGGGTGCAATGAGAACTGGGCCCTTCCCTGTGCCTCAAGACCCCCCCAAGAGGTTGTGTTCACTTTCAGTGATTTTTTTTGTTGGCCATACACTCCATGTAGATGAACTGCTCCAGCAAAGTCTAATATTTGGCCTGGTTCACTAACCTTTATTTACTTCTTTGCTAGGAGATTACCTTCTTTCTAATTATCCATGCCTAGGCTGCAAACATCAGTTTCTCTTAACCTCCCTCCCTTTACCAGACAAGACTAACATTAATTCTGTTAAAGTTAATTTCTGCTAAAATTGTTTTCAATAATCCATTATTTTCTGGCGCAGTTATTTAAGCCGAAGCAACTTGGCTTGGCTGTAGGAATGTGGTATGTCAAACTAATTTGTTTGTCACTCTTTCTAAAATGACATTAAAAATAATTAAACAACATGAAATGGCTGCGATATTAATTGAGAAGAATGTAGGAAATGCCAAAATGCTGCCTGTCTGCACATCCTTTGTGGGTTTACCCAGTGTACTTTAGTTTACACTACATAAAACAGCATCATGTTACTTTTTCCCCATAAGCCTTATGGGAAAAAATAGTATCAACAACAGCAATAATAATAATAACAACATAATCACACATAATAATTATGAGCACAGAAGGTCTGTATAATAACTAGTGCTCAGGAACGGAGCCTTAGCTAGCTAAAATAAGATAAACTTGGAGCCCTGCAATGGGAAGCCTTATGAATAAGTGTTTGTGACAGAGTCACTTCAGAGAAGGAGCATCTGAGCAGAGCCCATGGGAAATTTAGTGTAACGCAGCCCTGCTCATGGACCGCGGTAGATGCAGGATAGCGTGGCTAAAGCAAAACGCCAAATGGTTTCTTCTTTGAGTGGGTCCTACTTTCCGTCCGATGGGTGAAGCAAGGGTTCTGTGGAGAAAATAGTATTTTATAATGTAACTGCAGTTAGTGTCAGAATGGAAGCTGCAAAAGCCTTTTCTGACTTGGACATCCCTGACCTTACAACTTCCAAGTTTTTTCAACAGCAGCCTTTGTGTGTGCGTAATACAAACCAGTTTATATTGTCCGTACAGTATTTACATCATTTACAACAGAGAAGGAAACTTCTATAAAATAAATTCCCCGATCGTGTCTGTGAGTGACGGATCTCTGCCACTGAAACGACACAGAATTTATTGCATCCAGCTTTATTCTCAGTCACTGAATAGAAATGTCTTGCTCCATGCTGGACTAAGTTGTGCCTGCACAGTGATTTTTCTGCTTCCCAATGCGACTGGCAGCTCTTGAGGAGTCTCATCGAACAACGTACCCGTGCTGCAGCTACCTGCGGGTGCGGCGCTCTTAACTTCCCTCATGTGTGCCAATGATTTGATGGTTGGTAAGACCTTTTTAACACAAGGTCATGCATTAGAGAAGAAGGACATGGCGTTTTTGCCAGGCACACGGACCAGCAGTGGGTGCCTTGGCAGTGACCTACCCTTTGTGTTTGCAGCAAGAAGCTCCCGCTGAACACACACAGTCTCCAGTCCATCTCAGCGCAGATGAAATGGATTTTGGTTTGGTTTGGTTTGTTTGGGCTTGGTTTAAAACACAGAGGAGGTGGTACAAGCCAGAAGGAAAGCATCCCATCGCTCTAGTCTGGAGGGCTGTGAAGAGCACTCCAATATTTCAGGGAGGAGATGAGGATTTTAAACCTTCCCACCCCATTCCTGGGGAACATGGGAATCCATCCATCTCTCTTTTAGAAGGGATAGGGGAGGGGGGGGGGCACGTCTCTACGCTGGTGTGAGGGAAATCTGTTCCCTTTTCATCCCCTCAGTGCATGCCTCTCTGCTTAGGGCCCTGGAGATCCTTCACATGTTTGTGGTGCTTCTGCCCTTGGAGATGCACCTCTCCCAGTCCCACAAAGGGACCTAAACATGCTTTTTCCCAGGTGTTTCTGGGGATCATCCTCCTGGTGCAGCCTTCCAGGGAGAAGGAACAGTGATGCTCTGTGGCACGCAAGAGACATCTGAGTGTGCTGCCACACTAAGGGACATCAGGCAGCACTGCTTTTTAAAATTACAGCCAGGTACAGCCAGGCTGCGAGCTGAGACGGATGCACTGGTGGGTAGGTTGATGGTGGAAGGAGCCCAGTGTCAGACAAGAGTCTCCTGTGGTCATGAGGGGAACAAACTGAGATGCTCAGCAACCCCCAGCTATACACCTGCGATTCCCAGGCTGGCTGTAATGTCTGCCTTGCAGTAACACAATACAGTGTTTTGGTTTGGTTTTATATTTCCTTTTGTTGAAGAAGAACATTTCTGAGTCTCTAGTCTGAACTTTCAACTTTGATATATCCAATTAGTGCAAGAAGTTTTCTCTAGGAACCCCAGACCTTTGTAAAGGTCGAATCTCAAAGTCAGAATTTCATTCTGAAAGATGGTTTCAGCGAGGGCTAGGGTGCATTAGGCGAGGGCTTGGGCAAAAATCTCCTCGTAGCAGTTGGTCCTAACAGCTGTTTTTCATTCAGAAGGAAATGTAAGACAGCAAGGCTCCTTCGTGGAATTAGATAGCGGAAACAAAAAGAGCTATTGCCAAGAACATGGCATACACACCATTGTAAGGATCCCAGATAAAAGGGAAGGTTTTCTTTGGGCTGAATAAAAATGCAGAGGTGTGGGCATGGTTTGATGGAGCTAGACATGAAAAGAAGCAGCAAAACTAGCACAGGCTGACACAGAAACCTCAGAAAAGCGAGGAGAAAACCAGAGCAAGCATTAGACATGTGGCCTCATAAAAATTCTATAGCCAGAGATGACTTTCTGTGAGAGCTCTGCTGCAAGAATTTTGAAATTGAGAAGAAAGTGCTTGCCCTTTTTTGATAACTTCGGTTTTAGTCTTTGTATGTAAAAAGGACAAAAGTCAGGAACAGATCTGAGTTCAACATTGTTTTTCTTCCTGAAAGAGACTTCCAGTAAGACTCCAAACAGTGAATAGCAGTTTGTATCCAAAAAGGAAAAGCACCTCTCCCCAGAATCTTGCCATCATTCCAGCAGGCTCTGTGCAGGAGGTGGGGTCCTGCCAAGCAGAGAGGAATTCAAATTGTAATCGTTTAAAAACATTGAAACCATTAAAAAAAAAAAAGTAAAAATTGTTTAAAAAAAAGGCAAAAAAATTAAATTGTAACTATTAAAAGAAATTTGAAACTTCTCCAATGTACCATGCCAGGAATAATTAATAAAACAGTAAGAAAAGCAACAGATAATTATCATTATAGCCTGCGCTTCTTTCATATCTCAACTAGAAGGACCTCACGTCTCCTCCCCTACTTTCACACCAAACTAGGAGACATCAAGCCAGCAGTGGTAGCACTTCTCCATGGAGACGCACTGTGCCCAGCCAGCAGGAGCAGGGTGTCTTGCCAAGGAGCTCCCACCTTGACCAGCCTGGAGGAACCTCCCTTTGCCCCTTACTCTAATGCTGTTTCCAGACTAACTTGCTTCAAGTACCACTTGGAGCCTTAACACCAGGAACAGATTTTTCTTCTGGTCCCACAAGGAGCTATAGTGGGTCATGGAAGCACCATGGAAGGCCAGCCACTAGGTCTAAGAGAGTTTGAGCATTAGATCCTCCTTCTTTGGTGTGTTTCTTGCCTGTACAGTAGCTTGGGCTTGCTTGAAGAAAGCCTCTTCATAGAATCATAGAATCATAGAATGGTTTAGGTTGGAAAGGACCTTGAAGATCATTGAGTTCCAACCCCCCTGCCATAGGCAGGGACACCTCCCACTAGACCAGGTTGCCCAAGGCCACGTCCAGCCTGGCCTTGAACACCTCCAGGGATGGGGACTCAACAACCTCTCTGGGCAACCTGTTCCAGTGCCTCACCACCCTCAAAGTGAAAAACTTCTTCCTAATGTGCAATCTAAACCTGCCCTCTTCCAGTTTGAAGCCATTCCCCCTTGTCCTGTCACTACATGCCCTAGTAAAAAGTCCTTCCCCAGCTCTCCTGTAGGCCCCCTTTAGGTACTGAAAGGCCTACACCTCTTCCTACATAGTCTGCAAAGCTTCCTCATAGCTTCCTCAGATGAGAAAAAACTTCCTTACCTGTGAGGTCAAAGGGCTTCACCTGCAAAGCATCCTTTTGACTCAAGTGGTCAAAGTTTAAAGAGACTCCATACCTGTATAAAAAAGGAAAGGGCGGTTGTAGCAGAAGGCATTCAGGGGGTTGTACAGACAAAATGAGTCACTAAGGGAAACTGTATGAAAGTGAAAGCAGGTAGGAAGCTCAAGCCTGGAAGCACAGAGGAGCAGCAGCTCCTGTGAAGTTTGTTTGTGCGTTCGTTAACCTGAGCCTTGTGGGACTAGTTAGTTCTTTAGTGAATTTCCATTTCCTTGAGATCTTTGAAACTTCCTGGAGTTGCAGTCATCCCTAAAAATCCGGGGTAGGCTTAGTATTTAAAATGCGTTTATCATTTTTGAAGTGCAGAATATGGGTAAAGGGTGGTGACACCAACGGGGTACAGACAGAAAACGAAGCAAAATGATAATTTTCTAAACATATGCTTTCATTAAGAATGAATTACCAGATGGTTCTGGCAGCTTTAGTTATGGCCAGTGGTACAATGCACTCACAAATTCAAAGTAGAGCTGCTCTCCCTTGTGAATAGGAGAACACCTTAGTAGAGGAAATATTCTCAGAATAAATACCACCAGTACAAAAGAGGAAAAGGCTGCCCATTAGCTCCTGATAAAACTAGAAAATAAGTGTTTGTTTTAAAGAAAATAGAGTGGCTCTTGAAATTTGGCTGTTCCTATTTACCTTATGAAATGGGTATGGCCATACAAATGTTATGGGCTTTGAATATCTGGACACTGAGAAGTTGCCTCTTCAGGAGAGGTGCCCATCACGTAAGCCAAACTGCTGGGATCTGCCTGGCTTTTGGGAAGGGCACGGGAAGGCAGAGCGATGGGCACAGGCAAGCCATGTCTTCTGGCTACTTCTAGGAGCTCTGGACCCTTCAGCCATGTATGTCAGCACACAGGAACATTATACAGCTGTCGCCATTTCCTACTGCCACATCGGCCACCTTCAGATGGCCTCAGAGTTCAGTGAAGGAGCCAACTGTCTACCTGGTATTACGGATATTTGGGAGTTTTAAGGGGTCCTAGATGAATTATATTGCTAATCAGAACTCTAGATGAGCCTTTTCCCCAGTCATGCCTGGGATGGCTTTTCATAGAAACAGAAGTAATTTATTAACTAGTGTTCATTAGGATCCATAAAATGGTGTGTGTAATGATGGTATTGAGATGGGATGTGTGAAAATGGCATTTGTGAGCTGCTTCACCCCTATAATGTCACTCACCACAGTCAGAAGCAATCTGTTACTAGAAAGCCTCAGCAGATGTTATTGCACTCTCTGGGGGAAGGGATGCCATTAGGCATTTCGGCTGGAGGGAAAGGCCATTATGCTTGAGAACTCCTTTCCAATCCCACAGAGGTTAATAATTCCTAACAATTATTTAATTCATCTTGATCTGAGGATTACAAGACACCATGAGGCTAAGAAACTCTCAAGATGACAGGACAAATCACTGATAGACCAAGGAACGCCAATGGAAAGAATCCAGGCTCACAGATCGGTAAAGAGGAGTATGTTTTATTTACAGAGTACTTGTGCCTATCTATAAAAGTGGATCTTTATGGAAAAAGTTAGCTGAATATTCCAGAATTGGATAGTTAGATTCTCTAGAAAAAAGAAAACTCCTCATTAGCTTTGGATAAAATATTTTTTGATGTATAAGTTTTCCCACAAATAACATATTAAATAAATTACATGAGTGCAGCATGCAGCTGATGTACAAGCATTTTTCTACAGAGAAATTCCGAGGGAAAACTCTTCAACTGATACATACTGAGGTAGCTCCAGTGACTCCAATTGCATTAGGAGACTTCCGTCTGCCCAGTATGTATGCATATGTCTGTAATCTAGAAATGCACTTAATCTGCCGCTGAAAGTAACTGAAAAAAAAAATCCTAACACCAATACAATGTTTTACCAATAAGATAAATAATATCAAATTGTCATGATCTTATAAGAAAGAGCACATAGTTATTTCATCTGGGCACTTCTTAGTTTCCTGATCCCGGTTTGAAAGCATCACTGCTAGCGTGGAGAGATTTCCACTGCTGTATTTAGCACTATGTGGCAGTCATGTTGGTGCAATTAAACACACGTCCACTCATGCGTGCCCAGTGTAGGCACTAATGGCCACTTAACTAAAGTCACTTTTAGCCATAATTTATATGCAGCCCTGGGGTAGCTCGTTAGTTCTCTCTCATTGCTATTTATATACCCACGAGCTTTGTCAAAAGGGCTGGGCACGGTGTCCAGCTACCTCTGCAGCAGGCGGCGAGCCGCTGGAGGGAAACCCAGAGCGACCCAGTCAGCCTGCTGGTGGCAGCATGCTCCCATCTACCGCCGCGGCCCGCGGGGACCCCGGCGCTCACTCACCCCCCGCCGCAGCGAGCGGAGACGTGGAAGCGGTTACCGAAGGGAAAAATAGAAAGGAAGGAAGGGAAAGAAGGAAGGGAAGGAAAGAAGGAAAGGAAAGAAAGGAAAGAAGAAAAGAAAGAAGAAGGTAAGAAGGAGGAAAGAAGGCAAAAGAAGGAGGAAAGAAGGAGGAAAGAAGGAGGAAAGAAGGAGGAAAGAAGAAAAGAAAGAAGAAAGAAAGAAGGAAAGAAGAAGAAAAAAGAAAGAAAGAAGGAAAGAAGAAAGGAAAGAAGACGGAAAGAAGGAATGAAAGGAAAGAAGAAAAGAAGGAAGGAGGAAAGGAGGAAAGAAGAAAAGAAAGAAGAAAGAAAGAAGAAGGAAAGAAGAAGAAAAAACAGAAAAAAGAAAGAAGAAAGGAAAGAAGAAGGAAAGAAAGAAGGAAAGAAGAAGGAATGAAAGGAAAGAAGAAAGAGACACTAACAGAAAGAATAAGGAAAGAAGGAAAGAAAAGGAAAGAAAGGAAAGAAGAAGGAAAGAAAAGAGAAAACAGAAAAAGAGGAAAAAAGAAGAGAAAAAAAGAGACACTAACAGGTTGGGATTTGGAAATGTTATTAAACGGAGCAGGTTAGGTGATGTTTCTCTCGGAGCATAAGTTTTTAATTATTGTTTTAAAGCTCTGGAGGTCTTTAAACAATTAAAAAGTATTAGACATTTGATGGCATTTTGATGTAAATATGACCACACACAATGTAAGGAGGAAAACATTTTGTATGATTTATATCCTGATGTATGCACTCTGTATTTGAATATACTGATTTATTTCCCATGTGTGTAAGTTCCTTTAGTAAACTGGATTTAACTCATAACTTACACTGAATAAGAATGCTTTGGTAATTTTTCCCCTGCAAAGCATTTAATACACAAGAAATACACAAGTGCTGGTCAGATTTTGGCTCCCAGTTACTTATTTCAGTGCCTAGTAAATGATTTTTCAGAGGAAACAAAAGCTTTCACTTGCACAAATGAACTTCTAGCACCAAAAATTTAGGTTTGCCAACCCAGCTTGGGGGGTGCAACATGGAACAGCAGTGCTGTTCAACGCACGAGAATCTCAGAAACAGACTTAGAATCATAGAATCATAGAATGGTTTAGGTTGGAAGGGACCTTGAAGATCATCGAGTTCCAACCCCCCTGCCATAGGCAGGGACACCTCCCACTAGACCAGGTTGCCCAAGGCCACATCCAGCCTGGCCTTGAA
>VUYV01000315.1:176599-231251 GCA_008711295.1 Anarhynchus alexandrinus
CCACTGTCCATGTCGCTGACGAAGATGTTGAACAGTACAGGTCCCAGTACTGACCCCTGAGGAACACCACTTGTCACTGGTCTCCACTTGGACATCGAGCCATTGACCGCAACTCTTTGAGTGCGACCATCCAGCCAGTTCCTTATCCACCAAGTGGTCCATTTGTCGAATCCATGATCTCCAATTTAGAGACCAGGATATCATGTGGGACGGTGTTGAATGCTTTGCACAAGTCCAGGTAGATGACATCGGTTGTTCTTCCCTTGTCCACTGCCACTGTAACCCCTTCGTAGAAGGCCACCAAATTTGTCAGGCATGACTTGCCCTTGGTGAAGCCATGCTGGCTGTCACCAATCACCTCCTTTTGGAAGATTATTCCTCAAAATAGGTGGTGTCAATCCCAGTTAGTCCTTTCTCTACATCTATGTACTGGAAGGAAATTTGCAACAAGGAGCAGCTGCCCTGGTGCAGTGTACTTATGGAGGTCCCATCCATTCCTCCCGTGGATCCTTATACCGAGAATTAAAAAATAGGCAACATTTTAAAAAATAGGCAAAATAAAGATTGAAATCCTGAACATTTCAGTCAACTTTAAACTTTTTTTTTTTTTAGATTTACCTTCTTCCCTTTCCAACTTCAGCCCACGAAATCCACCACACCAAAGAAACCAAATTAACCCATGTTTTGTTTTGTTTACAAAACAATTTACAAAATTACATTCTTTTTTTTTTCAGCTGGGCCACTGTAAATTTCATTCAGTACAGCTGAGTGGGAGAGGGAGGGTATAGGAGAAGCTGCCAGGGAGCTTATAGTAACTCCCTCAGTTTCATTCACTTAGTGCTGTTAGAAACTCCTGTTCAGGCATGTCCCATCTTGTCCTGTCGAAGCAAGGTCTGTCTGGACCTCCCATCAGTGGAAAACCAGAAGCAGTGAAGTTCCAGTTTGCCGTGTCCAGCTACTCTCAGTGCCTGGTAAGCTCCTTCCTCGATCCCGACATGCCCATTTCCCCCTTTTCAGCAAGGAAACCCCAGGTGCAGACAGAAAAGCAGCTGCTTTCACCAGCTGGATCTCAGTGTAGGATGATTTACAGAGAGGGAAGGAGAAGTGGCGTGGAGAGCCACCACATCAATGTAATGGCAGATGAACTCCTCTATAGGATCTTTCCTTTAGGAACAGATAAGGAAGCAGGACTATGCAATAACATTTGGGGGTTTTGCTCCTCTCTTTGCTTTCAAATGCAAAAACTGCGTCCTGTGTGTTGGATAACATGGTTTTGTGTTGAGTGGTGCTTCGAGGCTCTGTGTTCACTACACGTTTTCAGTTTAACACATTTTCCTCTGTCTCTATCTGCCAGTGGCACTATTTTTTCCCAGGAAACAATAATCTATCCTGGTTTGAGGCAAAACAGGACGAATTTGGTTCAGTAACTTTGCTTCTTAGTTAGGCCTCTTCTAACTGCTGCAATTAACAGCATATTGTGCAGACACTGTTCGCTCTCTCAGAGTGATAAGACCGATGTCTATAGCTGATGCCCAGGCATGGTATGTAGAGAGGCTCTTGCTTATACTTATTGCTATAACACCCAAGGCCAACCAAATTTGTTATTTGCCCCGTTGGAGGGTCAGAAGCAGAAAAGTGTAGTGGGGTCCCACCTGTGGGGAAGAGCGGACAGGACAGGTGACCCAAAATGGAACAACAGGGTATTCCATCCCATCTGCCTCATGCTCAGTATAAAAGCTGGGGGATCAAAGAGTCAGCCCTCTTTCTTCAGTGGCCAATGTCTGAGGACTCTGTCTGTTCATCTGCCTTCGATCCCGATCCAGAATCCAGATCCTGAATCCAGTTTCCATCCATCACTGAGTCCAGTCTGGAACCTCCTCAGTGCCAGCCGGTGATGTGATTGTCATCCTGGGAGCTTGATACGGTTTCGTATATATTTCATTATTTTCTTTTTATTTTATTATTAATCTTTCATTAGTTTAGTTCCTTCTAAACTCATACGTCTCTTTTTCCCTCCTCTGCCTCTCTCTTAGAAGAGGGTTAGGGGGAGCATCTGTCAGTCCCATCTGGGGTGCCCCACGTCCTCAGTAGCCGATTCAGCCTAAACCACAACACAATATAAAATGGAGGTTATCTTTATCCAGCATTCCCATCCTTGCCAAACACTTGTGTAGAAGCAATTGCCTTAATTAACAGAAGAAATGGGGTCCCTATAGGACCCTACAGGGTCCACTACAGGACCCCATTTTGGCGTGAAAGTAATCTCCCTAAGTTCTGTGTGCTGAAGTAAAGTAACTGGATTCAAAGTGTTTGCCTTTATATTTTACAGTCTTCTTCCTCTACTCTCAGCCACACAAAGTGTGTTATCTCCATTTTTGCTGTGACAGAATGGTACTTAATATGACTCACTAGACTGCAAATCCACACGTAAATAAAAGGAATTCAGACAGGATGCAGCCATTGTACAGGAGTGATTCAGATGTTTTGATTTTGCCTACAAGGGAAATGATGTCTCATGGGCTGTAAAAATAGAGGAAAGTTAGTGGTGCTTACATAGATTCATAGAATCATAGAATACTTTGGGTTGGAAGGGAACTTTAAAGGTCATCTAGTTCAACCCCCCTGCAATAAGCAGGGACATCTTCAACTAGATCAGGCTGTTCAGAGCCCCGTCCAACCTGACCTTGAATATTCCCAAGGATGGGGCATCTACCACCTCTCTGGGCAACCTGTACCAGCGTTTCACCACCTTCATGTCCTATGCTGTCTCTCAGAGTCCTCACAAGGCTTCTCTCTAGCACAATACAAAACAGAGATGATATATTGATGCAATGCTTCTTCGAGAGCAGAAGGAAGAGACCCTTCTGTACTTAAGTTGATGGGAAAATATTTGCTGCTACACATTTTGCACCTTCACGCTAGGAAGAGAAGATCCATTCTTCCGATCATTCAAGTATGAAGTTTTGAGGACTTGCCTCGGTTGCAGACCAGAGTATTCATTCTTCACTTTGTCGCTGGTTTTGTTTTAATTCTGTCTAAGCAAATAATTGTTAGTTTACAATTAGTGCAGAGACAATCTAAGTCCAGCGCACTGAGTGCTGAACAGGCAGGCTTTCCCCCAGCTTACCTATACTCTTGGAAAGATTTGTGGGCAGAGCTCTTGCTACCATTGCTATACTGAAAAACGGGTTTTTTCACAATGAAAAACCAGGTTCCAGTATACCATTTTGGAGAAATCACCATCTTCCTGTAACAAATCAAGCTATTACTGGAAAGGATATTGCTAATTTAATTGTTTACACTGTAACTTTCAGCAGATGCAAGCCTTTCAGTTTGGGCTCACATCTACTTGTACTCTTCACTATTATGCGTTGAGTTTGAAGTGAGTTGAGTTTGAAGTAAGTTGAGTTTGAAGTAAGTCAGGTCAGCCTTACCCTACACATTCTTCTCCACCCAGCAGATGCAGTCCAGGGTGTCAGTGGCAGCTGGGTGACAGACCTGGCCACAGCCCTGCGTGGTCCCTTGCCGGCTGCTTTGTCTGTTGGCATCAGTGCGCAGCCTTGTGCGAAGGCTGTTGCTGGAAATGCATTTACTGAGCTCTGTCATTGCAAAGGAATGTAACAGGATAACAGGTTATCACTATGTTTTTCTTCTGCCACCTTTGTCAGGTAGAAGATTGCACTATGTTTGCTGTCAGACTATTGCAAAATGGCATGTGTTATTAATCTAAGTATATTAATATGAGAATGTATATTAGACACTACATCATTCCTGAGGAAGGCTTCCTACAAAGCTAGAATTGTGTGTGCTTTTGGCTTTTATATTCCGTTTCTGTTCTCTCCATCACCAGAAGTGAGATATACCACCTCTGATAAGATCTGTTCTGGACTCTGTGAGCTGTTATAGTGCTTCTTTGACTGCTGAGAGTGAGAAAAAAATCAGCTAAAAGCTGAGTGATACATGAAATAACACATTATTGGAATGAATACTTACAATCTAAATACAAGAGACTTCAAGATCCAAGATATACAGCAATGCACGTCCTGGAGAGTTTGCTCCAGTTGCTCAGTTTGTTAGATCTCTCTTATCTATTTGTAACAGTATAAACCCAGTATAAACAGTATGAACAGTATAAACAATAGGTTTTTTGGATTTACAGTAAGGCAAGATAAAGCGGCATCTGGCTAAGTGACTTTTATTACTATTACTAGTAGTAGTATAAATGTTAAAACATAATTCAGAAGTTACACAGCTGCTGAGAGAAAAAAAACATTACAAAAGCATATTCCCTGCCTACAAGCCATTCTGCTTCTGTTCCGTAAGAAACTATGACTGTGTTTATACTCCTGCTCTTCAGAGCCCTGCATAATATAATAGATTTTCAAAATAACTAGTTCCTTTTCATAACTTTCATAGACACACAGGTCAAGCTCTCATATCCAGGCGGCAAGATATAGACTGGAATAAAACTTACCACATAGAAGCTTCAGATTCCTGTGTTTTGCAAGGTTTAGTATTTCTAAAGTATGTTGTATACTTTTAATATATATGTTTATATATATGCGCACATTGTTCTTATTCCTTAGGAGGGATTTTTATTCCTCATATTGAAGCTGGGAGGCAGATAAAACACTTTCTGGAGTCACCTCTTTTGGAGTTCACGATTTTTATATTTTGAGTGCAAGTCTGCCGCATGCTAGACTGACGTCCAGTCGAGTATGTGCCTCTGAGTACGGATTGTACTTTCTTGTTGAGTTAGAAAACCTGGCACACATGGTTTTCTCTGGAAAACACCAATGTCTTCAGGGCAAACGAGAACAGCAAGGAGCCACATACCATGCTAGCCTGAGGAGCCTCATGATTAAAGCAACCTGCATGGTATGAAATATCAAATAGAAATGAAATTGGCTGACCACAGCTTTAACCCTCATGCTCCAAAGGCCATACAGTCTGAAGATGCTATCTTTTTCCTTAACTACTGCATCATCTACACCAGACTTCATGAGACACATGGTCTGAGCCAGACTGTGAAAGATAAGAGCATAGGTCCCCATTCAATCAGTGCATCTCAAACCAGTCACCTGAAATCACACCTGAAAAGTGATCTAGAAGACCTAAATGATGAGCGGGAAGCTGTCTAACCTTAATTTGTGGAAAACACGTGACAGAAAAGCCTAACCCCCCTAACTGCCTCTTTGGCTAAGGCAAATTTCATATACTCGTACATACTCATATTTCATATACTTCACATACCACTTGTTCAAGAACTGAGAGCAGGTTTCAAGTCTTCCTCTGAGTTTGTGTTACATAAATTCATAATTTAACGTGCACAGTGTTTCCTTGATGATTTCACCCACTGCTCAAAATAATTTGTGACTTCATAACATTTTATTTATACAATAATTACTTTGATTCTCATTAGACTTGACTCATAACTGGATTGTTTCATTGTAGTTAGTTTTCCTAAAGTTAGAATAGTTTGGTTCAGATTTTAATTAACTTTGAATTGCTGAGTTCATAATTTTTCAAGAAAAAGCTTAAAATCCTGCAAAGTTGTTGTTTTCTTTCAAGGCTACAACATATGTTCACCAATCATGGATGGTATGAAGTAACCTCAGATGATAAACTTGAAAGTCACTTTGTTCTCCTGATCTGTTAGACTCTGGTCACTTTGCTCACATTGCAGTGGGGAAAAAGGTACCTACTGTCCTGGATCTCTGAGTATGTCCTCATTGATAGATGGAGGAAGCTGGTTTTTTAAGTGTCAAATTCCAAATGGAACAGAGTCCTAAGTCAGGGAAGACGTTTTGAAGATATTACTTTAATTTCACTCAGTACTGATAAAATGTAAGCTCACAATTCACGCAGACATGCATACTCCTACACTGGAGCTGCATGTCCATCCAGCATGGTGGTCTACCAGAGCCTCATCTTCTTTACTATAATTTTGGTGGCCTTGTTTTTGAGGTAACTTGCCAGGGGTGCTGCTACTGGAAAGTATTAGGTTCAGCCATGTAGGGCTTCTCCATGCAAAGCTTTGAGCTGTACCAAAACCTGGGAAATTATATTAGAATACATGAGTTCAACGAGCTTTCCTTCCCTACTCATGAACACAGAGTTCAAAGTTTTAAAAGAGAGAACCATTTTTTTCAAAATAATTTAAGAACAATGATTAATATTTCAAGGATTATTACGTTTTATGATATTTTAATGATTAAATGAAATGTTGAACTACTGACTTTCAAAAATGGAGGATAAGCACCGAATACTTCAATGCGAGGCAGCAAACAGTAAAATTAGTAATATTAACCCTCTTGGAGTGCCTTGGCAATTACCTTGGTTCCCCATCTTTCTCTAGCAGTCACGAGAGAGAGGCCAGTGAAGCAACTTGTCCCTTTGCTTTTCATGGCCTCCTCCTCCATTGTACGGCCTGGCTTGCTGTCCAAGCCTGAGAGGTCTGGAAATGCAGACAGGCTCATCAGTTGGCTTTTGAAACACAACTGTCGTGGGCTCAGTTTTCATGCTGGACAAGGAGGTCTCCACCCAAGTCCCCCAGCGAGACAACCACAGTTTTGTGCAGTTTCTCCTGCCACCTCTGGACGTTGGGCCAGCCCAGCTCAGCATCTCCGGCCATCTCCTTGGCCAAGTCGGGGAATGCTCAGCAGCGTGCGAGTTTCTACACAAAGTCCCTGTGGGAAGAAGGGCACCCCGGAAGAGGACCTGTTCTCCATCAAACTATCAACCTTTAATTAACCTCAGAAGGAAGAAAAAAAATGTGTATTTTAGCTAACCTGTTTGCAACTGTCCTATGGCAGAAAAGCAGACAATGCTGCTCCATTATTTTCATTTGCTCAACAAGAGAAGAGACCAGTCCTCCTGTCCCTCTGGAGTCCCCAGCAGGTCAGGGCCATTCTTCG
Source organism: Anarhynchus alexandrinus (assembly GCA_008711295.1). NCBI lineage: Eukaryota > Metazoa > Chordata > Aves > Charadriiformes > Charadriidae > Anarhynchus > Anarhynchus alexandrinus. The sequence goes on from VUYV01000315.1 coordinate 183,517, forward strand.
TTCCCATCCCCTGCAAGCACATACTGGTGAATGCCAGGTCAGAACGATGTCAGGCATCTACATATTGGCAATTTTCTTTTTTTTTCAAAGTAAAAAGAATTTTTTATTTTTATCAAATTAAATGTAATTATTAACTTTATCAATATTTGTTTTGCTTATTTTTTTCTGTTTCCCATTTCAAGCACCATACATCTGTGTGGGGCCTTATTTCAAACAGGCAGTATACACTCCCCATAGAGTAGCTGCTCCTTCAAGTATATTATTGGAAAATATTTTGCTCTCAGTTAGTCATTAAAAGAGAAAGTAAACTTTGCCCAATTAAAAATGTTTTTTTTAGAAATGCCTTTTGCCACTTTCAGAAAGCTCACCAAATCACTATTTATATCTACATTTTAATTATTCCAACAGCACAGGGTGGAGACAGTAATAAAAGCTCCTTATCTGCAAAAAAAATTTAATATAGGGCTACTTCAAATATAGTGTTAAGCAGTGATGGGTTTATATGCCTATGAAAAGAAGTTAAATAATTATTAAATAAAGTGTTGAATTGCTGATTCCTGATGTTCCTAAATAACTGTATTCATTCCTTTGCTTCAATTAGGTCTTTCACTAGCACGTGCTACTTTATTGTTTCATATTATAATGAATGTTAAAATAAAGAAGGCTCAGGCCCCACATTGGATCATAATTAGCATGAGTTATCAATTAACTTCATTAGTCAGATGAAACATTATTTGCACAAATAAGCATTTCAGGGCTAAACTAAATGTGAGAAATCTCATTCACTTTCCAATAAAATCATTGATCTGCCAGTACTGGAATCTCAGCCACTGAATGAATAAACTCTTTGCTTCTCATATGCAAATATTCTCTTACTGCAATCTGATAGATTAGAGAATTTTTCTTACATGTGGGTTTTTCAAGGTCCAAGATTAATGAGAAGTTCTGATGAATATTATTGGCTAGATATTACATTTAACGCACATTAATGTAATTAATCATTTAGGGCATGTAGGTAAATTGTGGTGTTTATAATACAAGGATGCATTGCAAAGTTATTTCATACATGGGGGATTTTCAAAGTCCCGCATGATGACATTGATGTAGTGCTACTACTCTGTTATAATCTTTGTATATTATTTAAGTGTAACAAATACTTCATTCATTGCCTGCCCTAAACTTTGCATTTGGTGACATTCTTGCTGCTGTGTTAATATCGGGTCTATTAAGCTGGACCTCATGGTCCATTACCCTTTCTTTAGGCCTGACCCCATGAAGTTTAAGGGTCTTGAGCACAGTGTGAAAAAGCAAAGGGTTTCACTCTCACCCAAGGAGCTCATTAGGACTTTATAGAAACACAAAAAATACTCACACAGTACCAACATTTGCACTGAGGGATACTCACCAGACAAACAGCCTGGTGTCAGGAGGTGTTCATTGTTCTCTTTTTCCAGGCCTGCACACCAATTTAGCAGGCTAACTAAAGGGATCGCTCATTTGTAATCCCCCATTTCAGCCTTTGTAGCAGAGATTCATTTGCCAGCATCTTTTAACTTTGCTTCCTTGAGATTCCCGTTTCACTGAGGACAGTGCATTTGAAATGAACTGAAATACCCTGGCCAGGATTACACTTGCCAATTGCCATAGTGGGATTTGGAGGTTGTCTTTGTTTGCTGCCTCCAGGCAAGTAAACAGTCATTCACAGAACGTTTTTAAAAGACCTTTCTGCAAATTGCTTATTGACTGAGGGCCAGGTTCTGCTCTGTTTACCTGCCTTGAATAATGCTCCTTTTCTCCTGGATTGCAGTTCAGTCACTGAAGGAGTAAAGCACTACAAATGCTGCAGGAGGCTGCCAGAGTCTGACCCTAATCAAGATAAGAATAAAGAACTGCTCTTCTGCCATTAACAAAACAAGTTTGCTCTTCTTGGGCCGCAGTCCATCTGTCTACCTGTCTCCACAAAGTGTCAGCATGTTTGGCAAATATCCTGTGTGCCATTAGTGGACGGTAACACCGTTCACTATGGCTTTGGGTTCAGTGTAGAACATCTCCCTTTATTAGACACTGGATCGTTAAGGCTTTTGCAGCATTCGGCCTCTGAGCACAACGATGTAGGTAGTGTCTTGACCAATCTTAAACTGGTTTTTGTTTTGGTTTTTTTTTTTTGGTGTGTGTTTTTGTTGTTGTTGTTGGTTTTTTGGTTTTTTTTTTTTGTTTGTTTTGTTTTGTTTTTTATTTAAGACTCTGACATGAAAACCCAAAGTACTGATTTTTAAATTAAACCATTTTGCTTTCTTTGAAAGCTGGTACCGGGCGGCAGCCTTCAGTATCATTTTCAGAATTTCCACACTTTCTGTAAAGACAGTAACAACAGATTTGCAAACCAAAGGGACCCACTGTACATCAGATTCTAAGGGCTTTTTATTTTTCAGGGAGACAGGAAAATTGTGCAGATAATTTTGTCTGGCAAAGATTCCTTTTAATATTTCTCAATAAGGTATCTTTCCATCAGGAGAACCTATTTAGATCCCTGGCCATTTCCCACATTCTCTGTGCGAGGTGTTGCTCTAAGAAAGGGCAACTGACATTAAAATAACTACAGCTTTGGGTTCGGCCAGGTGTGGGAAGCTGAAGTAAGAAAATTGTTGTTTGTACATTAATGGCATCTAGGTGGGGTATTCCTCTTACTCCCTTATGTCGATACACATTATGCTATGAAATCAGTGGAGAAACATATGGCAAGTATTTGGTATTCTGAAGACACCTGCATGTCTTCACCCTGAGCAAACCTAGTTTTGTTAGTCAACCTGTACTTCTTTTACTTTAAAAAGAGCTACCCTGTAAGTCAATTTGGTGCCTTCAGTGGATGCAATGTGAAATAAATACAAACAAAATAGTCTGCTAAGGGAATGTCATATCCAGACTCACCAGAATGGATTTGGGTCACTGGCACAGTGCAGGAATGCCGTACATCTGCTGACAAATAAGTTCATAGTTAATTCTTGGTCAATGAACCCTGCCTGGCAAATCAGGGGTGATTTATTCACGCTCACTGCCTGCGCCCTGATTCTTTGAGAGCCATTACGAAGCAAAATCCTGGGATTTCCACAGCCAATCTGCTTATTTTTTAGTTACTATGCCATCTCCGTGTAATTGTCTCGACTCATAAGATTACAACTCTCAGAGTTCCTTAGCTCCAGCCTCAGCTTACCTTTAACTAAGCCAAAACAGTTGATATAATTTTGAAAGGAATTACGGGGGAGAGGGGGGAAGGGAGGAGGAAGAGGCCAATGGAAAATTCTGTGCCTCGTTCAAAGGCAATTAAAAGAGTGAAGGGAGATGCTGAGAAGGGTGCGCTTCGGTGAGGTGGTAGAAAAGGACAGGAACCACTGGTCATCTAGGTCACACGCAGTATGAATGGGGAATTTTTGAAGACAGCAGCCACCTACAGCTTCACAGTACCTTCAACAAGTGGGAACGCCAAAAGACAAAACATGAAACCAGTTGAGGGCAATTTCAACCCAGCCTTAAACAGCAGCGTAGCCAAAACGGCTCACGTGAGGACTCATACTGTCTTCATCGCAAAGTCACTGAGTTTATCCTAAACAGCTTTATACAGAAGATTAAATTTGTCTGGTATTTCTGATTTTTGGATTCGGGAAGATGCAGAGCCACTTACACGATCTGTTTTGCCATCTTTGCTTTGGGGATGCAGAGAAAGGGGGCGGGGGGGTAGCAGCAGCATTTAAACAAGAACTGTCATTTCTGCAGTGAATGTCTGATTGTGGCCTAGGATTTTGGCCTTTGGCCTCCAAATATATTTAATCTGAGACATGGTCAAGACACCGTAAACAGGAAGGCTCCTCAAGCTATCACATCAATAATCTGGGATTTTCACTTTGTTCTCTCAGAAGCTGTGCAAACAAGTGCAGAAACTGTTCTTCCATCTGCTGTTATTTTTAATTACAATGCAGAGGAAAAGTTAAGTCAGCAGTTAATTGAACTGAGTCCACTAAAAGTCATTGCTCTTTAACAGCAAAATTATATGGCTTGAAGGCTTGTTAGATAAATGGTAGCATAAAAATCACCAGTAGGTCATTGCCCATTTTAATGTTTCCTGTATGGATTTATTGGCATTCTTAAACAGGCAGAGGCTGTGTGTAACATTATTCTTTCAACACTTTTCAGGACAATATTTTTCTATTAGATGAAATTGTTACTTGGAACAAGCTGTATCCTTATTCTGGGTTCTGTTGTGTTCACCAGAATTTCACTCCCAGGTGCTTAGGGACAAGTCCTTGGTGAGATGGAAGAAGCTGAACATGAGTGTTTGCTGCATACCACCGCAGGTGCAAGAAATAGTCATAATGTATTAAAATATTATAAACAGCATGGGACTCTCACTGCTGCCTTTCACGGGTCCATGCTCTATCTGATAGTACTGCTCAACTTCAAAGCTTTCTTCAGACTTACTTGAAACAGAAATGGAGGTTTCTAAGGGCTATCAGTCAGCTACAGCTCTTTGCACAACGGACCACGAATAGCTCATCTCTAGACTTTCCAACTATATTACCACTAATAATGTAAAAATAATGTAAGATAGTAAGTATAATATAATAACAGTAATTAGGACAACTAATAGGACAACTAGAATAGGTGTAAAATAAATTGACTCTTTCCAGTGTTATCTCTATAAAAAAACCCCACCCAGACGTACAGCACCTATAAAGGATCATACGTGAAATTGAGCAGAATCCCCTACAATGGTCTGATCCCGTACAGTGATATAGGAGTAGCAGGCCTTCTGAAGTGGTATCAAATGGCAAAAAAATCATAAAGGTGAGTTTAATTAAGACCAAAGAAAAGGGTGATCGCATGAGATCTGAAAGGAAAGAGAAGATTTATTGTAGGAGGTGCAAAGGTCGGGCAGGGGTCTAATAAGGGCAGATGATCATAGAATCATAGAATGGTTTAGGTTGGAAAGGACCTTGAAGATCATGGAGTTCCAACCCCCATGCCATAGGCAGGGACACCTCCCACTAGTGAGGATATTACAAATGCCTCTTCAAGCGGAGTTATGAAAGCAAACTAAAGTACAGCTATGGGTTTGATATCTAGGGAAAAAGCAAAGAGGTGACTGGCCTTCAAATCAAAACGTAGTAATGTTTTTGTAAGTTAGACACAATAGTAAGAAAAAACCCCCATTGTCAGCAGTTGGTGAGGTATTGCCTGTAAGCATCAAAGAGAAGATCCTATAGAGGTGACTGGCAATATTATATTCCAAGTAGCTTGAGAGAATAAAACATGTCCCTCCCATTTAGGCTGGCATGAGGGCAGCCAGAAAACCCCATAGCCATAGGCTCTGCAAGTAACCTATTTCGTGATCACTTCTGACCTTTCGAAATTGGATTCCTAACTGGAATAATAACTTGGGACATTATCATTTCCTACAAAGGGGAATTTCAGGTAAGTGCTGCCCCTGAAACATGTAGATGATTTTACTGTTTAATTTTGATGAGAGTGATTATTCAGTATTTTAGCATCAAAACCAAGTGCCAATAGTAACAAAATGTAAGTTTTCAGTTTTGTTAATGAACTTCTAGACAAAAATGATTGTGGTATTTTCAAATGAGTGTTTTCCAACCAAAAACATTTGGTCAGCAAGTGTTTGACTAGCTGTAATGACTTTAATAATGAAAAGCAAATGGTTTTTGCATGGTACCATTGAGATGTTATTCATTCTTCTCCAGAGTGAAAAAAGAAGACATTTAAATTACATGAGTGCATGGGGAAGAAAGAAGAGAAGAAGTAATTGTATACAAGGGAGTAGGTGCTATGCAAACACCTGGACAGATTACAATCTACTTTAATTGAGTAATTGATCACATCCTTTTGACTTCTATTTCAATGACCTGAGAAGAGGGGTTAAATAGGGGTTACTGGGTGCAGTAATGTGCTTATAGGTGGCTAATGTGGAATCAGAGTTTATGCACGTAGGACAGACAGACTGACAGCGATAGGTTAAATAACACATGGTAAACATGTCAGAGGTCAATTCCCTGACAATTACATCTTTTTGTAACATTAGGATATCTCCTAAATACTTTTTCCCTGTTGGCCCAGTGTCTCAGTTAAGTGATTTCCCAAATACATGCTACCTAGGTATGATTTGTTATATTAAAAGCAAACTAAAACATAAAAATTGTTTCAGTAATTATTTGGAAAGATAACTGGGAAACATATGAACAGATATACACTAGTCACAATGGATATATAAATAGAAAATTGTGTTTAACTAACGTGATTAACTTCTTCATGGGAAAGACAATGAAAACTGACAGGAGTGAAACATCCAAAGTTGACTACAAAGAGCCTTCTTGATTTAGCATCACATAAAAGATTGATATGTAACACCATCAAATGTGGTATTGATGGTGACATGTTACATGCGGAAAAGTGGTTCCTTAAATGAAATAAGAGAGCTGTATTAAATGGATATAAATTGAGGGATGTCATAAGAATTGTGATTAGGTATAGCATTTTTTCCAGTAATATATAAACACCCCGAAACAGATGTGCATTTGTGCAAAGCAGAAAAAAATTGTAAGGATGAATTACAGTGAAGAGAAAGAAAATGAACAGTTGAAAGTATTGGAAAATATAGATATTTTAAAGTAATGAATCTTAGATCACATTTATTGTCAAAATTTATTCTCACATTTCTGTGAAAATAATCAGAAAAAGGTTTATAGAGTAATAACAGAAATTCAAATACATCACTTGATGCTTGTAAAAAAATGGTGAAGGAAATAGTTTCTTTGCTATTTGTTTGCTTGGAGAGCAAAATGTAAATGAACATCTACAGCTTGGTATGTTAATTTGGCAGCACATTAAAAGCAGACAAGTGAAGAATGCAAAAGACACCAAGCGCAGGTAATAACAGAGAGTATCTCACATCTGAGGAGCTTCTAACCTACATGCCAACCTGTAAGGTATGAAAAGAAGAAAAAGAGGATTTCTTATATGCAATCCTGTATTTTCACCAGAGCATAGTTTTATGCATACAGCCTTCCACCCCATGATACTCTGAATCCCATCACTCTTAAAATATTTAAGGTATAACCTTAATCTTAAGTGAAAGCTTAACAGTATTAACACATGCTTGAAATAGCATTCCATGTTAGGAAAGGCCATCAGTACACCAAGACAATGAACACTATTCTAATTTGAAAAGAAGCAATTCTAAAATAGATAATGATATTTTCACTAATTTTGATTTACAAATTTTCTAAATCAAATGCCCAAATTGGGTAAGACCCAAAACAAAGATGAGACAGAACTTTCATTTTTGTATTTGACTTCACAAAACTTGTGTAACTCTATGGTTAGACTAAAACATACTAATGCACGTTCATACTGCTTATAAAATAGTTAATTTCCAAAGACATGAGTACCCTCCTACTGAGTATAATCATTCAAGCTACGATTAGCTCCAACAGAAACCCTCGGAAATTTTAATCATAGGCTTTCAGCATGATCCTCATCAGACATAACCTTTCTAATTACGACTACAGGCCCCTGTGTCTATGGTATTTGCTCCACCAGACTTGTTACCAGCTTTTAGGCAACTACAAAATCTGTATTTTCAACAGGTAAATGCACCACAGACTCTGAGTTCTCCCATGGCCCATGGGAGTCAGTCACCCCCGCCATGGCGGAGGTCAGCACCCCGGTGTCAATCCCATGCCTAAGCCTTCCCGGGAGCCCACGCGTAGGTTTGGTTTTGCTGACATCTCTGGAAGGGCCTGTTTTGTTTGGCAGAATCCAGGTATGTATAACGGATGGAAAACCTAAAGATTGAATACAGTAGTTAGGGCCTCTATTAGCAAAAATACATTCAGTGAGAAAGATGATATCCATTTTTTATGCTTTAGCCACGTGTACAGCCAGGCAGCCTCGGGCCAGCTGATGCAAAATCTAGAAGCAATCCTGCAGCAGAACATGAAGGCTTGTTCCCAGGTTGCAGAGAGGGGCTTTTTCCAATGCCTTCTCCCCTGCCTCACAGAACTCGTAGCCCTCAAAGTGCTCAGCTTAAGTGCCATGGCCTGTGAAATACAAAATAAAAAAATATTGTATTTTTGTCGAAAAAAGAATATCTGCAAAAATAGGAGCTTACAGTCTTTACCCAGAAGATGCCTAAATACAGGAGGGCTTAAGGTTTTGTGGATCTCAGTCTTATCCCAGTATAAGGACCCATAAGTAAGGGCCATAGATGTTCTCCAAAAAGATCTAGGAATATGCTTTCTTCACCACCTTCTCTCAGTTCAGGCAGCTATCTCTCAAGGTCAAATACACGTTGTAAAGCCTATTACATGGAAAATTCCCAAGTACAACATTATTAAAAACTGGTTTGATGTTGCAGTGTAGTTTACACAGATCTGCCACCGGGAACTTTGTTCCTGGATACTGGAATAGGCTCATAGGATAACTCAGGCTGAAAAGGACCTCAAGAGGTCTCTAGTTCAACCTCCTGCTCAAAGCAGGGTCACTTCTGAGCTCAGACTAGCTTGCTCAGGGCTTTATCCAGTCGGGTCTTGAAAACCTTGAGGGATGGAGACTGCACAACCTCTCTGGGCAGTCTCTTCCACTGCCCATCTGTCCTCAGGGGAAAAATGTTTTTCCTTGTATCCAGTCCGAACAACTCTTGTTTCAAATTATGCCTGTTGCCTCTCGTTCTCTCTCCACGCTCTGCTGCGAAGAGCCTGACTCCATCTTCTTGCTAACCTCCCCATAGGTACTGGGGAGCTGTTTGTTCCCCCTGAAGCTGTGTCTGCTTCAGGCTGCACAAGCCCAGTTCCTTCAGTCTCTCCTCACTGGGCAAGTGCTCCGGTCCCCATCTAGCTTGGGAACCTCTGCTGAACTCCAGTTTGTCAATCTCTTTCTTGCATTGGTGGGCCCAAAATTGGCCGCACTCTCTAAATATGGTCTAATGAGTGCTGACAAATAGGAAATAATCTCTTCCCTCAGTCCAAAAGCTGCATCCCTGTCTGTACAGCCCAGGAGGCTGCTGGCCATCCTTGCTGCCAGGGCACACAGCTGGCCCATGCCCAGCTGCGCCCCCGGTCCCCAGGGCTGTTCCTCCCAGCCAGGGATGCTGCAGGGGTGCTTCCCTCCTGGGGACAGCACTTTGCATTTGTCCTTGCTGAATATCACAAGGTCCTCTTAGTTCTTCTAGGTCCCCACCTTGTCCTTTTTGGAGATGGGTACAACATTTGCCTTTCTCCAGTTGTTAGGGACCTCTACATCTTTATGACCTTTCAAAGATGATCAATATAGAGAATCATGTCTTACACATGAGGACATAGTTAAATACAATTTGCTCCTACTCGTTACAGGAAAAAAAAAAAAAGTTTTAACAACATTAGGGAGACATTGTTTTGTTCAGAGACCTCAAACACAGGGGTGAAATCTTGGCTCCCTGGAAGCCTCTGGCAAAGCTCCTGTTGTCTCCAGAAAATACAATTGGAAACATAATGGCATTTATAGTCCAGTTAGGACTTGGGTTTCCTTGCTCTGAAGCTGCATTTGTCAAAGTAATCAAAAGCAACTTTTATTTTTTCAAATGTACCTGTGTTTGTCCTAAGCATGACTCAAAGCCCCCTGACAATGGTAAGACTATAATTTTTTAGTGTACATTAGACCAGATATTTAATATGAAAATTTCTATAATTAATTAACCTTGTTAATTGAGGGAAAAATAAAAAATCTGCAGGGAGCTTCTAGCTGCTGTACAAAGTTAGGAGGGTTAGTATTGCTGTACTGTGCTCTATATATCTCTGCTATTTTGCATTATTTTAATTGCAAGAACAGAGGAAATTTTCAGAAGAGATTAAATTTATGCAACGGGTAATTTTTTCTAATTAATCTTAGGAAACTATGCAGATTTTATTGCTGCAGGAACACTTGGGCTAAGCGTATTTATTTTACTTAGTCTAAATCTAAAAGTTACTTTGTCTGAAATTGTCTTTCTACCTGACAATCAAAGAAATCGTGGGTTCCTGTAGGGATTAAGTCAGGAAGCAGTTTTTAACAACAACAAATTGAAACGTTTACACAAGGAAGTGTTGCTTTTATAAGTGATGGGAAACTTCAAATTTGATTACAAGCAACCTTTGGCTTCCTATCTGTTCAACAATAGGCCATGTTGTTAAGGGCAATTTCCATGCACAGCATGTGGGTCCCATTTTTTCATCCTTAGACATGGTTGTTTACTGTTCAGAACTGTTTATGCATTTTAATCAGGCTTATTCAGCAGCCCTTAATAAATCACCACTAAGTGAATGTACCAAAACAAGAACTATTATACAGGATTTGTTCCCCTTATGCAGCATTTGCTGCCCTCAGGTTCCACTGGATATAAAAATAAAGAGTAAATGGGTAATTGAGTCAAAGGAATAATTATGAGACATATGATTTTAATGCCTTTTGCTGAGCCATTGCCTCCAGCAACTTCCGCTAGCTACAGGAGCCTGCCTTTAAATTCAGCCCGGGCCAGAATGACTTAACAATTGGAACCTGCCTTCAGCTCATGGCACTGGAAGGCTTTTTGATGGGATGAAGCTGACAGCCCAGTTCCTGCCTGGCAGACGTTCACATGAGACACGGCTGAAGTCATATAGATAAGCGCTTAAACCTTCAGGTATCTCGAGCTCTGGAAACAACAGAGGAGAGCACTGTTGGTAAGAAATTGGTACACAGAAGTAAATCTATCTTTTCTGTTATTCGTATGAGGAACGAGCCAAAAAATATTTTTTTTTTTCTGTAGTCTGGGGAACAAAAAGTTTTCCAGAGGAATTTTAATAAATGCTAATGGTTTTCTATGATAGCTCTAGTTTATTAAAAATAAAAAGTGTCCAGAAATGAGGTTATTTAATTTTAAATAAACTATAAAGTTTATTTATACTATAAAGTGTATTTAGTCTTGAAAGATTTTTCCAATCCTGCTTTTACTGGAACTTGCTGGATTACTATCTCTTCCTGTGAAAAACAGGGAAAAAATTTTACAGACCTGTAGATCACACGCAGGAAAGATGTGACACACAAGGCATGGCGCCCTATGCATGTCAAAGAGGGAAAAACAAACTAAAACGCAACAACAAAAAAGGCATGTACCGCATAGGGCAGACTTTCTCAGAAACTACTACTGAAATGCAAAATACCATTTTGGAGATTATTTAGCGGGATCCTTGCCTCAGTCTGTCAGTTTGCCCCGCTGAAGCCACCAGGAGAAATTAGGGTGGGTAGATTTGAGCCCAGTTCTCTTTGCTTGCAGAAATCCCGCTTCCCTTTGGGTCAGTGCGCTCGGTCAGGCTGCCCAGTCCCTATGTTGCTCGTAGCAATAAAAGGTTTGTCTGGCAGTCAGCAGCCACGTAAGATTCCCCACCTACTCTCCTGCTGGACCATAACCCCTGGTACAGCTTCGCAGATCTTTTCTTCTCTCCCCCTGCCTCCCAAATCGTTTGTGAAGCATTTATGCCCGTTTCCTAAGAAGCAGGGTATTTGAGGTTTTTGCTTCAATCTGTTATTGTTTATGAAATGAAAGGTTCCTTTGTGAGCAGAAAAACTGCCACAGCATAGCAAAACTCTGATAGCTAAATAGTGAGATTTCCTTTGGGAAATTATAAGGCACAGTTCTCCAAAAGCCTAACTAATATGAATGGTCATCTTGACTTTAGTGGTGCTCAGCCACCATGATCAGCATGGCATGTCACCTTTCAGCTAGCTGGATCAGGCAGGCTCGAACCTCTCAAGAATGCCACACTGAAATACTACTATTTTCTTCAGTAACACCTTGGCTAGACCTATACAAAAGATGGTTCCTGAATTGTGCAGGCAAAGTGCTCAATTACTAATATCAAACTAGCAATTGCAACATTCTTCCTTTGAAAATAGATAACAGAAAGAGAAAAGATGGTGTCCTTGGATAAAACAATGGCTATATTCAACAACAATGCTGTTTTATTTAATTGTTATTAAGCAAAACGTGGGCAAACCTCTATTTCTTGTGCACTATTTGCAAAGCATGGCCAGCTCAGACCATGCTGTCCTCTTTCCTCTGAATTTAGGTTTCTTTTTTTGTAATTCTGGTAACAGCCTTGCTTCTCTCGGTGAAAAAAAAAATAATCTCCATGATGTTATGATGGTGTGCAGTGAAGAGAAACTGCCACAGAAAACCAGCCCAGTACTTTCTATGCAGTGTTACCTGAGCGGGACTTTTGCTTGACTAATGGACCGCGTAATTGTATTGTAAATGTTGGGTTGAGACCTAGCTGTCAAGATTTTACTTCTTTCACAACTGCAGAAGCTATTTGTGTTTTTCTCTGCCTTGAAATTTCATTATACTACCTAACACTTCAATTAGTTAGGAAGTGCCAGAGTTATGCAAGTCAGCTATTTGGGACCTAACCGAATTGCGAACTTTCACCTCTGAGGGTAAAATGCTTCTGAATGCAGTAACCCACCTCACGTGCTCCCTCGCATTACATTACAAAGTTTAATTGAAATGAATCATGGCAATAAGTGGGCAAATATTCTCTTTAACATAGACACTCCCCACCTCCTTGATTCTCTGCTATTTCTTGGGAAACAATTATTTCTACTGTTTAAGGAACAACGCTTAAAAAAAAATTACTGAATTTGTTCTTTCCGAAGTAAGCATGAAGAGGGCATGCACCCTCTGATAATAGGATGGTGACTGATTTTTAATAGCATTATCTGCACATGTCTTATTGTAAGGCCCTTCTAGATACAGTAAAGACACTAGTACAGTACAGTAATTGAAACATATGTAGGGAACAGAAAAAGCCTGTCCGTCTGTCCATTATTTTGAGACAGACTCACCTGTGCCAGAGCCATGCAGCAGCATGCTGTACTCTCTGACCTGGAGATGTTAAAGCTTTGGGAACTGTGGCAGCAGCCATAAAATAGCATAGGGGAAGACAGACTATGGGAGAGAACGGGCAGAGGAAGCCTCCTGGAAAGGGAGGGGAAATAACGAAAACAGTGACTTTCCCACCTTCTTTAAACTACTTAAATCTATAAATTGTTAGAAGGACATTTAGTAATTTAATCTTTTGCTAAAAATACAGCCTGAAATATGATCTGTGAGAGGACCACAATGCTCTGACCATAGAAATAGCTGGTACTTTTAGTACTTACTACACGGATTTCAGCTGGTTAATCCAATATCAAAAAACATTCCTTAAAACAATTACACAAGTCTCTAACACCATGGCTTTCCCAAGAGGACAAAGGTACACAATAGAAGTTGTATGAAATACCCAAGACACTCAGAAAACACCTTGCTCTGTTTTTTATATCACCAGATGCCTGAAGCATCAACACTGCTGTAAATCATACCAAGGTACAGAAGACGATGCTGGACAGGCTATTGGATAAGCTCTGTATTTCACATCAGCAGAGTTGTAAATATGATTTATTCTTAGGAATATAAGTCATCTTCTGAGAAATCACTGTACATTTTACATACTGCCTTCTGAATCCTTTGTATCAGAGCTGGAGCAGTAGATCCTGCTACTGTCTAATTAAATGTGAATTACAAGTTCCGTTATATAAGCTCTCTTTCACACGCTCCACTTTATTCCCAATACGTCACAGAGGTGAAAAAAAAATCCAAAGTATGAAAATTAAATTTCCAAGTAAAATCCTGTAGGACCGAAGTTTTCCATGTGTGGTTTCTGCAGAGAGAAGCATAGTTTTAAAAGTTTGACTCACATCCATATAGCTAGCTTTCAACGTGTGTTAAAATCATGCACGAAAGTCCGGGTGCATGCTGCAGTAAGAATTTGTGCACATCTGCAACATAACTTGACAGGGAATCAATTTCTTTTCACACTTCAACATTTCACTTCTGTGTATTTTTTTGCAACTTGCTGAGATCTAATGCCAAGCCAGATTTGGCGGAAATGACTTCAGTCATTTGAAACTGAGCTCTTGAAGCTTTTTATGGAACTGGATTGAAAGAATGCTAATTCCATCTGTGTTTGTTCAGAATGACGGTGATTCCTAAGCACAGCAGAGTTTCCTGGTGAATGGTGAAGTTCAGCTGGGAGTGCTGTGAAATGCTTTAGCTAAATCTAGACTTCTCAAAAGCCTGACTAACCTGGCAAAGTTTATATTGCTTTCAGGATGTCAGGACTGGAAAAAAAAAAAAACCAGCAGGAGGTAGGAAGAGAAATAAGTGTCAAGGTAAACAGCCTCCTCAGAAATTAAAATGGCAACAACAGGGTGCCCCAATCTTCTAATGTCGTGGGCTGGATGCCAGTTTGCTCCTCTCTCACAAAGCTGCTGTGGCTTGCAAGGTTTGGGAGGCTTGCGAGTGGCTTGTGTGGCCAGCTACAGCGGAAGCCTACATCCAACACAAGCCCACCCAGGCTCTCCTTGAGGCCGCCCCTTGCTGCTGCACACAGAGCAAGGCAGCAGTGTAGTTTCCTACTCTGTTTTCTGAACACCAGCTAGGTCTCCCAATGCACAGAAAATATTTCCAAGCTAAATGGAGAAAATACTGAGCTGTGATAGGACCCCAGCCTCGCCAGAGTGCACAAATCTAATTTTCCTCTCCTTCCGCACCCTGCCCTTTTCTGGCAAGAGATACCAAAGGCTTCCCCAGGTTGCCTGCGGGAGACCCAATCATTAAGTAGTACAGGTAACACTCATCCAGCAAAAGTCTGCACAGTGCATGTCACCGCAACATTTTTGGGTGTAAGCTATGCTTAAGAAGTCAGTTTATAACAGGTTCATGCCTCACATTGTGTAGATGCCATACTTTTTACTTGAACTGTGTCCTAAGCTTCATGGTATACAAAGGTGCAGGTGTAAACCAGAATAGCCTGGAGATGGTACAAGAACATAGAAATAAACTTACAGTCAAAACATAAATCCCTCTTGCAAAGCTGGAGCTTTGCTCCCAGTTTGCTGAGTACCTGTGCTACTTATGTCACCGCTGTCCTGTGGTGTCTCTGGGCTGGAGCTAACCAGAGTAGTTTGCACCCAGGTTAGCATAACCTGACAGTGAGTTGCTTTCTCGGGCCAGGACACTCAGCCTCCCCATATATGACCATCATCAAAATGTCAAGGGAGCGATTTTTGAGTGGAGAGGGGAAATTTAGAGCAACATCTGCCTAAAAGTCTACAGCAGCTCTGCAGTGATGACACTGCCCAGCCTGAGCCTGCCAAGCTTGGTATTATTTTGAAGAACGTACTTTTGCAGACTGTTGTCTACCCTGCTTAGGTTAGACAAAACAGTGTGAGACACCTATCTCCAAGAGTGTGGAAAATGCATCTAACTTAGAAAATGGCAGATAATTATGTTATTGGAAGTGCATTTCGATGCCTAAGTCTGGAGCATTTTTTTTCCAGAGAACTTCAGGATCAATCTCAAGAAGTGCATGTACAGTTTGGTAGGACTTGTGTTTTATTCCTTTGGCTAGAATGTCACTCAAAAGCTTACAAGCAGAAAAGTAGAGAGAGTATGGCATTATTTTTGCTGGAAAAGCAAAGTTTCAAATAACTAATAAGTGAGTTCAAACAGATGTCTCTAAAGTGTCATACACAGAATCCAGTAAAATTATGACTGGGTAGAGCTGCCTTTAGCACGCCTAAGCAAAGAGAGCATTAGAAAAGACTTGTATTCAATTACCTCATCTCTGTCTACTGCAAGCGTGCGTCTGTTTCTATATCAAGATCCTCATTCTTGGCTATATGGAATAAAATGGCAGTAATGCAGTTTGAGCATCTCAGGCTGCCAAAGAGGAACATTGTTTGGAAGCATGGAGGCAGACAGCTCACGACACGCAAGGTCTTCACACCCAGAAATGCCAGGTGTGCTGAAGTTTTTGTATAGCTGATTTTAATAGAATGTAAAGAGCATTTAAATGACTAATTTGTCTTCTTAAATCAATTTTAAGCATTTTATCCATGCTGATCAGAGATGCCTTTGGGAAAACTCGCAGTAAGAAACAGCACAGTGTGAATTTGCCCTGGGCTAGAATAGGACTTTTCCCCCATTTACATGCTTCTTTTGAATTACAGGGCTTTTCAGCTGCTGCTGTCACAAGGTCCTGGAAAATACATCTTCTCCTGAGATACCTGTGCTACTGGTTTCCAACATAGCCTACGCAGTAAAATAAAGGAGCCTCCAGGAGCTTCCCTATTACGCTTTGGACACCTTGGAGTGATTTACTGGAGTGCAGACTTAAACCTTAGCTGCTTAAACCTTAAACAGCTGTCTTAGCTAGGGAGGTTTTCCTTATCAAAAAAGGGCTTGCAGAAAATTTACATGTATGTAAATCTGGCAAATAATGTAGATGCTCAAGTGTAAAATAAGGAAATGAATTAAGAATTGTCTCTGTTATTTGGATTTTGTGGTTGACTGCTGCAGCTTATGACTGACCAGGTATTTGGCAGCTTTAGAAGTAAGTAAGTAAAACGTCAACAAGTTAGTGAGAAATTACTGGAAAGAAAGTTAAGAGGAGCATCTGACAGCTAATATCCCGTTAAGCAATGGGAAGGTTTGTAAGAAAAGTCTGAACTAACGGCAGGATTCAGCTTAATGGGAATTGCTACAGGGAAGGAGCTGCAAGAGAGAGATCCCCCAGCTGAAGGATGGAAGTACCATCTGAAAAAGGGCAGAGCTGATGTAGAAGAGGGATCATTAGGGAGACTCTGATTTAGTTGGCCAGATCTCGTGCTTGGTATGTCAAATTAACTGTCCCAGTAAGACTGTACCCAGGACTCTCAGTGGGGAAGGCATAACAGTGCTGAGCATTTCGTATCTATTCCATGTACTCCATTTTTAAGCTCTGCAACCTGAGAAGTGTACCTTCATGTTTTCCAATCACCCAATGCAAGCCAAGATATCCAGTTAAGGCAAACTTTCTTCTTTGTTCTAGTTAAGGTAAAAGTAAATTAATAAATTGGCAAAATCCAAATACAGAGTAAGTACCTTCCAATTTTGCAGAACCAAATGAAAAGAACTGAGAGCTACTTACCATGTGAATACCATCTCTACTTACTGTATGTATCCGGGTAATACACAAGCAATGATTTTCCAGGTTCCATTCACCAGAAAGGATTTGGGTTTAGGGATGCCACTAGTTTTTACACTCAAATCAGTTCATACTCCAGATCTGAACAACGAACCTATACTTTCTTGTATTTTGCTCTCCAGCTTCTGACAAGGTAACATCTCTTTGGTCTGACTGTACCTGGTTATCACATGCCTAGAGGATAAACAGAATTTGCTAGCTACTGCTCAGCAGGGCTATGGACATGTGTCCCAAAGACAAAGTGCTCAGAGGCTGCTCAGGTTTAATGAGTTCATTCAGCTATTTTACTCTACCACCCTTACTTAAGCTTACACAACTGGTTTTAGGTCTGCACTGGGAATCTCTTGAAAAATAGTATTTCCTGACTATCTTATTTCAAACCTGGATGAGTTCTCTGATCTGGTTCACAGTGCTTTGTTGGTATGGCTATGAGAGTGGAGCCAGAATACGAGTGAGAAGCCACTGATAGATGAAAGTGGGAGAGAGGAAGGGAACTGCTTAAACACACATTGCAATGAATGGGTTGAACTCTGGAACTACAGATGAAACCTGACATGAGTTGTTAACCAATCGTGTGGCAACTGATCACTCTCTTCCATGGAGCACAGCAAATAGTCAAATGCTACATGTGTTGGGCTTGTATTTCACAGAAACGTGCAACTTGCTAATCATACTTTACTGAACTACACAACTGAGATTAACACAGTAACACTTTGGCATGAGAAACAGCTTTGGAGGAAACCAAACCCCCAGCCTGTCTTTGAAGGCTGTCTTTGACAACCATCTTTTCCTTGGTAAATACCTTTTATTCACGCAGCACAGCTGGATGGACTAACTGCACTATCCCAAGTGCTGAATTATGGTTTTCAGTATCTCAGGCCCTTGGGAACTCTGTAAGAACTTGGTCAGTGAAAGGAAAGACAGAATAAATCCTGAAGTGTGAATAAATTTATGAGGGGTAATTGGAAAGGCAGCTACTTGCAATGCTCAAAGGCAGGTGCCCTCCTGGGAAGACTCGCATTTCTGCATCTTAATATTACAATGATGCATATTACCTTCAGATGTACTTCGGGATCCACAAGGCTAGATTCTGTCCTTTTCCATGGCAAGAGAGAATTCCTGTCTCAAAATGCCCACAGGTAAAATACTTGCATTAGTATCCTGAATTTACAAAGATGAAGGCCTTCAGATCTGTAAATACAAGTGCTTAAGCTCAGAACAGTTAGATGATGGGAGTGTATCAGGCCAAAACTATCAGATACACTCGTGGTGGTCTTACTCTTCCTCATACCTACAGCTACTGCTGAAGACAGGTCAGACTATATGGGCCCCTGGCGTGAAGCATCCTTATCAACTCTTAGGTTCCCGTTCACAGCAGGTAAAAACATCTTGATGCCAACAGAGTAAGTGCCTAAACTCTGCAGGGCCAATCCACCCAAGGATGTGAAGGAAAGCTTGGGACATCCAAGTGCTTAATTCACATCTCCCAAGGTATTTCTTAGTACTGCAGCAGTTAAACCATCCACCCTCTCTACTGTCTGAGAACACGGATGATTCCACTTCACCAAGTGGTTTTACCTATGAACTATGCTGATGTCTGAGGGATTATGCCCCTATTGCTCTACAAAAATAAGGGACACACCTGCTCCAGAGGATTCTGCAGGGGATATCCCCTAGATGAGCCTGGTGAAGAGCTGCTTTCAAATAAAAGGATTTATCAGTAAAATAGGGAGATGCTTTCAGGTCTTTGAGAACAGCATCCAAGTTTAACTTTCTGCATGTGTGTTTGAACTGGAAAATGAGACATCTTTGCCACATTACATGGTTTGTAAGAAAATAAATAAGAATATGTGCAAGGAAGAACTAACAGTGAGAGCCAGCCCTGCCAAAGGATGTTTATGCCAACAGAAAGCATCGTCCCACATCTCGAGGAAAACATGATTAACAGCGCCACGCTGATCTTAATCAGATTTATTGAGACAAATGTTGAAACTTCAGCATGGGGGGGTGGTGGTGGTGGTGAGGGGGTGGGGGGCAAGAAAAGAAGAAAANCCCGAGGACGAGGGGGGGGTCGGCCGGGTAACACGGGATAACCACCCCAGCGCCAGGACGCGGCCGGGGCCGCTCGGCTCCCCGCCCTACACCCCCCCTTCCCCCCGGGGGGCTGCCGGGCAAGGCGGCATTGTTGGCCGCGTCCATCACTCCCCGTCCCCGGCTGACATAATGAATGCGCTTGGACACACCTTCCAGCCCGGCGAAGAGGCGCGCCGCGTCTCCACGGAGAGCCCCGCCGAGCTCTCCGCTCCCTTCCCCTCAGCCCTCGGGGAGGCGCCCCGCAAAGCCCGCCCGGCCCCATAGCCCGGCGCCCCGTCCCCAGCCCAGTGAGGGGCCGCGGCGGCCGGGCTGGGCTGGGCCGGGCCGGGTGAGGGGGGTTAAAAGCCCTCGCTATGCTGCCCAGCGCCCTGTACTGGGACCTGGTGGGCTCCTCGGCTCTCCTCAACCTGCCGGCGGCGCCGGGCTTCGGCAACCTGGGCAAAAGTTTCCTCATCGAGAACTTGCTGCGGGCCGGGGCGCCGCCGAGCCCTGCCCAGCTCCGTCCCCTCCCCGCCAGCCCCGTCCCCCTCAAGCTGTGCCCCGCGGCGGAACAAATCAGCCCCTCAGGGGGTCCCTACCCGACAAGATGGGCTTTTCAAGTGCTTAACCCCTCCGCGGCGGACAGCGGCCGCCTGCCAGCGCGGGCTCCGGCGGCAGAGAGAGGCGGCGGCGGCGTCTTCCCGCCGGCAGCCACAGGTGAGCGCCGGCCCCGTCCCGCGTCCCGCCGCCGGGGAGAGGGGGCTTCGCGAGGGCTCGGTAGGGAGAGAGGCGGACGTTCCCCTCTACCCCGACGAGCCCGGAGGCGGCGGGAGGCCGTGCCCCGCTGGGGTCCGTGCCGCCGAGCGCCTTCCCCGCGGCGGGGTTCCGGCGGAGGGTCTCGCCCTGCCGCTGGCGACGGGACCCCGAGGCGCGGGCGAAGGGGACCGGTGGTGAGGGCGAGGCGGATCGGCGGCTTCAAAGCGGGGTTTAAACCGGGCGGGCCGGCCGGCGCCCCTGCGGGTGTAGCGAGCGCGGCAAAGCCTTGTGCCGGTAGGGAGGAGTGCTTTTAACTGCCCTCGGTCGCGGTTCTGTCACGTCGCAGCCCGAAGGGACGGCGAAAGAGCGTTACCGCGAACGGGCGCTCCGGGAAGGTCTGAAATTCCGTGTTTTGGGAGAAAAGAGGAGCGGTCCCGTCCCCCTGGGTAGCGATAGCTCGGGAGGCAGCAGCCCCCTCCCTCCCCGAGCGCCCCGTCCCTGGCGGACGGCAAGGGGTGAAGGGTTTGGGCTCCTCCGACCAAAAAGAAAATTGGTGCAAAAAATAATAAATATATATATATCTTTAAAGCTGTGTAAAAGGTCTGTAGTGAGCAGTTGGGTCCGGCGTTGAGGTAAAAGCCTTCGCTAGGCGGTGAGTGTGGCGGTGTCCCGGTGCCGCGGGTGCCGGCTGGGCCGCTCTCCCGCCGCCCGCCCTGAGGGGAGGGGGGGAGGCGGGAAAGGCCCCGACTTCCACGGGACGGGCCCGCCGTTCCCCGGGTCGCTGCCCTGGGAAGCAAACGGTTCCGCAAAAGGCGTTTTGCTTCTGGGATGCGCCCCTTTTCGTAGAAATATCTTTTGCCTGGGCATGGGCAACGTTTTAAAGTGATTTTTTTTTTTTTTCCCTTTGGAATGCGTACGTCTGTCAGCCGTGGAACTGATTGAAGTTGAATACAAAGTTAATTCCTAAAGTTCGGTATTAGACTCGCCGTGTATGTTGTATTTTGCCTTTCCGTTATAATATACCAATTTATTTCAGCCTTCTGTGCAGTCTTCAGAATTTTTACATACGAGTCCTCCAGTTTTAAATGCACTTAAAGTAAGACAAACAGAATCTTATTTATTGAAGCAAGGCTTTAATGTATGAAGCCAGAAGGCTCGTTTTAGAACCGGAATTAATAACAGTTGTTTTCTTTTCAAGCATAATTTTACTCCACTTAAATCCTAGAAACTGTTCTGCAAAATCCAAACCAGTTTTTGATCCTTTAGCATGATGTACTTTAAAGGCAGGAAGAAGAGAGTCAAAGAAGTGTACATTAACATTTCTGAATATTCCAGACCTTAGCTGTAGCGAGTGTTATCTTAAGCATATCATCAGTTATTTAAACATGTTTATTTTAACTGACTATAGGCCGGGCCAGGAAATAGGACAAATAGAATCTTTCTGGAATTAGGTGCATATTCTTCCTGCCCCCAAAAAGCTCTAAAGAAAATGCTACGTTTATGTGTACAGAGCACGCGTAATAGGGGAGATAGCAATGAGTGCTGGGGCATCTGCTATAGGTAAACTTTTTCTAAGTATTATAGAAGTTCCTGAATGCTGAGTTTTTCAAATGCTTGCTTCCAGGTTTAGTTCTTTCTTTGGTTGGCCTACAGCGGTACTCGTGAGTTTAGCAGTGCATTGCAGGTCTGCCTAGTGATTTGGCGTTCGATCCTACGTTTCTTCTGATCCCATATCTTCCAGGGATTTCAGAGGGAGCTTTGGGCAAAAGCACCAGGCTCTTACATTTGAGCAGTGAGAAATGCTAGGTTTCCTCATGCATTATGCACTCCGAAAAAAGTCTCCTGCAAATGTAGAAGACGTACAACAAAGATGTATATATTCTAACAGGGATGTATTGATTCTCATCTGAATTACATGCCTTAAAGTGATGAGGGCTCTTAGGTGTCTGAACTTTCATAAATGTAAATTAGATTGGAACTGTCCTGCTGAGCCAGATTTTGTTGTTTCTAAGGAGACTCTAGTGTAGGCGTATGCTGGGGAACTGTTCAGACTGGACACTTGCATTTGTGAGTAAGGCTGGGGTGTCTTGTTTACGTGGTGATAGGGCAAAAAAGTGTTTTGTCCGAATAGGAATTTTAGCCTTCAGGTAGTAATGAAGGCATTTTAACTAAGGAATTAATACTAGGTAAGGTTTTTTAATTTACAGATTTTTGTGAGTATTTACTGATTTTTGTGAGTTTTTGGAGGAATAAACTCTTTCCTATTTGGACCCCACAAATCACATAGCATTTTGGAAAATCTTGGTCTAAGTCTTTAATAAGATGATTGAACATGATAAAGCAAATTTTTTTTTTAATCTTTCTGAACTAGCATATGCTTTATAGATCATGCAGGGACTAAAAGTGCTATAACAAACTAGCTTGGCATAATCCAGGATTTTTAAAATAAATAAAAAAAAAGGTATAGAAAAGAGAATTGAAAAATATGGGATTTTTTGGAATCCGTAATCTGTATTGCTCACGTAGTCCCAAATTCTGGTGAGGTCACCAAAAGTTCTCAGAAAGGAAGGAATATTAAAATCACACCAGGGACTGAACTGAATGAGCTGAACCTTTTTACAGTTCCAAAAACAACATGTATTCACAGCACCTATCAAGGAAAGACATGAAGAAAGCACTCCATTTCATGGTACCTTTTAACACTCCATAAAAGTGGCAAAGAACAAAAATCCTGTGTTCTTTCTGTAAACTGGAAAACTCTTATCTATGGCTGCAAAGGAGACCTGAGTGGGATGGCACTCTTAATCTGTGACATCTGGTCATGGTAGCTTTTCCCTCTGTAACTCCTCAGAAGCAGTGTTTTATCAGCAAGTTTCCATTTCCATAATTTACAGGTTTCAAAGGATTTAATTTGACCATTTAAAGTGCTTATCTGCATACATATTTTGAGTTCTCCTCCAAAATTATCCTAAATGAAAAACTGGAAATGTGCTCTGAAAGTACCACACTGTAAGATACATCATCTAATGAGTGGGCTTGAAAGAAATATATTGTCTGTAGAAGATTAAAGTCATCACTTTCCATCGTTACGCCGATTTTAAAAAATGAAATGTAATTAAATCGTAGGTTTTAAAAATTAATTTAGTTTATTTTGACTTAAGAGTACAAGGG
The DNA here is from genome assembly GCA_008711295.1 of Anarhynchus alexandrinus. Taxonomy (NCBI): domain Eukaryota; kingdom Metazoa; phylum Chordata; class Aves; order Charadriiformes; family Charadriidae; genus Anarhynchus; species Anarhynchus alexandrinus. The sequence continues at coordinate 206,643 of VUYV01000315.1, forward strand.
TGTGAACAAATGTCATATTATATAAAACTTAGGAAGGGGAAGCAGGAGGAGCGTTATTGCTAGAAGATAAATTCACTTGCCTGCTACAACGGTATGCCAGTTTATACCAGCTTGGGATTCCCACAGGCTTTTTGGCATCTTGCTCTGAAGCCCCAGTGAGGGTGATGAAACACTGAACTGGGCCCACCGTCTCCAGCGGGCATGGTGAGCACTGTGTTTCTGTCTAACTGAACTGAATTTCTCCTAACCTGTGTGCTATGGGCCTGATTCTTCTCTTTCAAGACCTTTTGCCTTGATAAAATATATGCATAATGCTGCCTTCTGCTTTGTGAGAACTTTGCATACAGTGTGTATTTGTAGCCCTGACTAGGTAAAGCCGTGCTGTTTCTGCTTTTTCAGCACTGGATGCCCCAGACTGTAGTCTTCCTGCCTAAAAACTTTTAAAAATGCGCTATTGTAAAGCAGCATTTCCCAGTGAAACATATTACAGCTTATACTTGCACTGCCTTTTAAAAGATGAGGGGAGCTCCAGATAAAAGTTCTGAGCAAACTAATGGACTCTTAAGAGTGGAGGAAGTCCTCAATTTCTGTTTGCTAATCTGGGATTCGGTCCCTCTCCTTGAACTCCTGTGCTATTATTACCTTCTGGATAAATTAGAAGACTTGACAGTTTTCCTCAGCATTTTCTGACATAGGAAAATTATCCACAGGATGCTCAGATGCAGTCTGTTATAGCACAGGTGCTTGAAAGAGGTTCATTCCACGTCTTTCCTCATGACTTTGTTTCCAGAAGTATTGGCTGACACCAAGTCAGAGTGACCTCTGTGGCACAGAGGTGCACAGTTACTTTGCTACCAGAAATTATTTTTCTGAAAATCTCTGCTCTTCTCAAGTGATTTGCCCTGGAGAACGATAACAGTAAGTGCTTTACAGCCTGAATATGGTCAGTAGTGGTATGACCACGAAGATGGTCATACATGGCAAGAATCTGGCTTTCTGCTTTAATCTTGGCATTTTGATGTATTAACGGAGAAAGGAAACTAAAAAGCGCAATGAAACAAATAAAGCAAAAAGAAATGAGGTGACTTGCCTAAGGTAATACAGAAAACCAGTAGCATTGCAGGGAAATAAACCCAAGCCTTTCTCTGCAGGCTAACTCTTTGGACCAGTGTCAGTTTCCCCCCCCTCAGGTGATGACAGTAATTCTATCCTGCAACACTCTTGTTTTAATCAATATACTTTATTTCCCATTTTTAGTAAAATCTCTTGTGTTTATGACAACCAGGAGATATTTGAATTACTGAAATTAGGTGGGTTTTTTCCTTCATTTTGGACCCCCTCTTAGTGAATAAATGCTTATTAATTATTGATTTCAAACCACCTGTCAGGCAGAGCATGTCCTGAAGCGACATGTAACTTTCAGTAAAATAAAAGGCAGGAAGGAGCTGAATGTTGTATCTCGGCTCCCTCTAGGCTTGCACTAGCCTCTGGAATATGCTACCCTCACTCAGGCAACAAGTTGTTGACTAAAGTCCCAAGATTTTCCTGTTTTGTTGGTGTTTTCTGGGGATAGAAAGTTTCTTTAGGGTGGGAAGATCTGTTTGGCATCTTTTCTCATGTCCTGATTGCCAGGAGCATTGAGGTTCCTGCATTCATTTAAAAGTTTGTCTTTGGAGACAGAGAAGTTTATGTAAGTACCAGAAATCACAAACTGATTTCTCCCTGGTGCAGCATCTTTCCCTGCTTTGTGAACCCTTTAATAGAATCGGATTGGGGTCCCTAGCATACCTTAAGAGTGGCTGCAAAATGGCTTTTAAAGGACAAATCTTTGTCCTCATTGTAAGGTCGCCAGAGCCAGACTAGTGCCAGCTACACTCCGACCCAGCCACCAGTCTGGCAGTCTGGGCTCAGCAGGGAATATGAGCATTGGCTGGGCAGTGCTCTTGCCTCTGGTGACTCTTGCTGTGCTGTCTCTGAGAAAGGAAGAGGATCCCGAGTTTGGTCCTTAGTAAGATTTAAGCGCTGCCAGAAGATCTCAAAGCTGCAGTAGGAAGACAAGTGGTGGGATTTATAGAAAAGCAATTCACCGAGGGGAAACCATGGAATCAGTCATGCCTTCAGTTAGCAAATTAACTTCTGTAAAATGTATTTTGTATTGCAGAATGAGCTGGTCTTCTGAAATCTTGTAATATATTCTTCATGTGTTTAGAAAACACATGAATGTGGTAAGGATTAATCTCATCAGGCAAACTCACTACTTGAGTGCAGATTTCAGGTTTCATTGTACTGTGATTTTTTTGCATTAAAAAATTCCCCTGAATTTTGGAAGGCAAGTTCTCGGCCTCCATTGCCCACGAAAGGTGTTATGCATTCTTGTATAACGTAGCTCTGTAAAATAACTCTTTAATTTTTCTAAATGGTACTTTTGTGGTCACTCATGAACCATAGCAGAATTGGGAAGGTAATTTTTTCAAAATGAAAAAAAGTGAAGGTATATAAAGCAGCAGGAGGCTGTTTCAAATGTCAGATCTGTAGACCCTGATCCTTATAGACACCTAAATATTTTCTGTAACCTGGGCTGTGTTTCTTTGAGGTGAGTCATCATGTTGGAGGATAAGTGGCCTTTGCTTTGTGCTGAAAAGCTCATGAGAGTTTCCCTTGAGAGGCTTCCCTTTTCTGAAGTTATACCACATAATTCTGTGGAGGTGTTTTGTATGTGTGTTAAGGATTTTACCTCTTCTGCATGAATCTTGGACAATTTGGTGTCACCCTGGAATCTTGTGACTGTGAATATCTCAGATTTTAACTTGAAAAAGTATTTCCTTGTGCAAATGTAAAAAGACCACCCCCCCCCTTTTTTTTTTAAACAACAACAAAAAAAAGAATCCACTGTTCGTTATTTTTTCATTCTAACAACGTTTAGCCAGTCTTGAGACTTTTGTCTGGTTGGAGCTGGCAGTACTGCAACAAGTAAAGACTGGTCCAGGTAGGAAATTTTAGCTAATCAGTGCATACCACTGGAATAAATGGTGCGGTTTTGCCTATGGTAAGATTATGAATTAGGGATGCAACAATCAAAAACGAGTGAATTGTCCTCTTGCAGCATATGACCCTAATTTTGTGTTGCTTGAAATTATTTCTATACAAATTGAAAATCAAAGTAAATAGCTTTAGTGCCTTTATGGCTGAATTTTATCATTTTTTACAGTCTTTATGGCTGTACAGAGGATTGTATTCTTTTGACGTTACCTAAGAAGGATAAGAAGAATGTCATAGTAATTCAGCTGTTTATTAAAAAATAGGTGTCCTGTCTAATCTAATTGTCTAAATATCTCGTCTAATCCATAGTCAATACAGAGAGACGCCTCCAGAGGATAACACAATTTACCTTCTTGGACATCTGTTTTAAGGTGATGAATTATTATATAGAGCTACTTATGGCTTCTCATTGACTGTACAGGAGGCTCAGACAAGGAAGTTAGACAACGCACTGAACTTTTAGACAGAGAAGTGACAGTAATGCCCCTTTTGACAAGAACTGGTAAGCAGAAAGTGCTGGGGCACGCTAGCCCATGGGCATCTGTTTCAGGAGCACGACAAAGCCAGAGGCAAAGCTGGTAAATCCACAGTGTTCCAGATCCCCATCTTTCTTCTCAATAGCAAGGCTGTGTACAAGGCATGGAGATGGTGGAGGTCACCTTTACTGCTGACGCCAGGAGACCTATGGAGTCTCTGGCAAATGGTGTGGGGTTTGGTTGCTGCTTTGGGTTGGCACAGAGGTGAAATCTGGCCATTCATTGTCACCGGCCTCAAGCACCCATGTTTCCTCAGGTGGAGAAAACCCAATCACACATGTACAGCAAATCATACCCTAATAATAAGGCATGTGCATGATGCCTCTGAAAATTGACAGTGATTCACAGGATCTCAGATAATCTGCAGAGTGACTCTGTCAGCCACTACATTGCTATAGATGTAAGGAAATGATGATTGCGCTGTTGGCACATTTCAAGCCCCTGCTCTGCTAATTTTTGAAAGCCCACCGAGACCCAACATAAAAATGCAAGCCTACTTCTTGCATCTGCTTTTTGTGTAGAATATCAAAATATATATTTAGAACTTCAAAACCCTTTCTATAAACATTTGCCAACATTTTAAAACTGATCTGTGTATGCTGCTGTAGTCTGCCCTTTTGGCTTGACTTTATTTGAGCATTCATGCAGTCATGTTTTACAGAGGAGTGAATGGGAAGTGAATAGACAGTGAATTTGGGAGTGCAGGGAAGCCAGGTCTGAAGGATGCTGTACCACAAGCTCTTGCAGTAAGTTTTGCCAGGTCCATGTGGTGGTGACTGCCTTTGGTGGGATATGGCAGCAGCTGTTGCTTCCTTCTCATGGCCAGGGGCTCCTCTTCAGCTGGGTGAAATGCTTTGGGGGTGCACAACTGCTACTGGAGCATTGCACTCTAAACACAGTAATTGCTGGGGACAGTTTACTTGTGCCCACTTCATGGGCCCCAAAACATCCAAGTTTCTCAGATGAAATGGGATCGTTTTAGTGATAATATTTTTAATTTGCCTGCCAGGCCTGCAGCCTGGGCATCAACTGTGGAAAGGAGTTTGTGTGGACTTAGCAGTACTTGGAGAATATAAGGCTGTGTTTATGCAGCTTGAGGTCTCTCTGCTCCTGTGCTGACTGTTTCTTGTTAGCTGGCTCTAGGCAGCTTTCACAATCACTCTTCAGAGGTGTTTCAGCTCTCTTCACAGGATTATACTACATTTTTATCAGTTAGCTGTAAAAAACCCTAACAAACTAACAGCATGTGCAGCGAAGGATCCCTGTATGGGTAATACCAGAAGTTTACCATCGATTTGCTTTTCCTCAGTAGCCACTTTTTCTTTGCCTCTTTCCTGCTGGCTAATGCTGTTTCCCAAGTAATTTCACAACACTATGATTAGGAAAAACCAATGGTGTTCTTGAATGATACACCATTTTTAAATTACATATCCATTTGAATGGAATTGTACTTTGGAACCTTACACATAAAATGGTGGATAGTTAGAGGGAAAACTACTAGTCCCACTGTTGGCATGACTTGTTAGTATGGGAGGGCTTTTGAATTTAGAATATCTTCAGAGCTGGCAGTATATTTTAAAATATCAGCATCTGAACTAATACCTGAGTTTTAGCACTGGATGAGCTTGAGGTCCGTTTGCATGTTTGGTATCATTTTATTGTCTGTTTGTAAAATGTTTTGAATTCACAGGGCTGAATGTAAATGAGCATTATTACTAAAATTTTGCATGCAGTAATAGTGTCAAAAGAATTTATCTTTTGCGAAAAATGAAATAAATAATTTATTTCTATTTTACATATTTCATATTTTTATATTCATGACCTGATAATTTTTCTTTTAAAGCATATAGTACAGTTTTTGGAGTGCCAAAAGGCACTTATACCCTACTCTGATATTTCATTTTCATGCATCTGTAAAGCTAAACCTGTAAAGTCTCACTCTCGTGAAATGCTTAGTTCCACACAGTCTCTGGTTTTATGAAATGGGAATGCTAAGCAGAAAAAGAATTGGATATCTTCAACAGGAATTATTAGGATTTGGACCATGGTTAATGTGTACTCCACATGGCTGGAAGCAGCAGCTGCTTTTTAGTTGCAGCGAACTTCATTCTGGCCAATAAATACAGAACTAATATTCTGACATTTCAGCAATTTTCAGCCTTATGTGAACAGCAAACAGTGTTTGCTTCAGATCGTTTGACCAACAAATATTGGTAGAGTGGCTATGATATATGTGACCAGAAAATAAAAGCATAGGCAATGCTTTCTATATGTTGTTCTCAGCACTGATAGGTATCGTGTCATTCCTACAGGTACAATCACAGTATAATTCTGAATATAATTCTGAAATACATATACATTAAATATATAATTTTTCTCTGAGCAATTTTTTATCTATTAATGCAGTTTCACGTAGACAGCCTCTATGTAGGGCTCCTAAGGTACAGTTGAGTATCTCTGTATTATGCCAGATTTTTTAGTGATATAACTCTGTGTAACTGCTACACATTGGTTTGAGTGCATCAGGTAGGACCTGAAGATCTAGTTTGTTATCCTTGACGTAGAATTCACTTGTGCATCAGTGTAGTTGGAGCACATCAAAGAAGTTTATAAACTAGACATATGCATTGGCTATAGGTTGAGAGAGACATAATGCCATTTTTTAATTCCACAGGATCTAGAATAAATCAATCTAGAGCAACGGTCTCAGAAACTGCTTGGTTCAGAGTTATGTGACGATATCACCTGCATCTTATTTCTTAAGCAAATGTTCTGCCTTAGAGGGATATGCACCATGCAGGCAGAAAAGACAGCGGTTGGTTGAGGGAATTAAGTAGAATGCCCAAGAAAGCCAGAAGCATGATTTCCATCAACTTGAGCAGAATTAGTGCCAAGATGTCTACTTTTTGATCATGGTGCTGTGCTAGTGCACTAAATCATTGCCAGCAACATCCATGGAAATATGTGGCTTGTTTGGGGTTTCCTTAGGCAAAATGTCTCAAGTTTTGATCCTGATCCATCTCCTGACCTTTATGCTTGCAGCTTGCTTGTTGAGAGATTTAGTGAATGGAGAAAGCCTGTCCTTTCCTGTTCCTCTGTCTTTATTTGCAGGAGCATGCTATCTATCTGAAGCAATAGCTTATTCAATTCCAATTTATCCAGATATCTTCTGGCTGTATCACATATCATTATGAGCTCCACATTATCAAAAAAGAGCAAAGAACTGGAGAGAGTTAAGAAACCATAACAGGGAATATCAAGGATGGGCCAACACGTCTGACAAAAATCGTATGGCATGAATAAGGTGCTTGAGCAATGAATGATTAGGGAGAATAGGGCATTATAGCAGTCAAGGAATATTTGAGACGTGAAAAGGAAGCAAAGAAATTGACTGTAGTACCTTCTGTATACTAAGTTGTATATTTAGAAGTGGATGACTGTAAGGGAAACTTGATAATGGCATGAGGAATGTGGCTCCCAAGGACGGTAGGAAAAGCTCTTCACCTGGGATTTTGGAAACTGTAGCAGATAAAACGTTAACAGCAGATAAAATGCATCGTCAAGAACAAGCTCTTATGTTCAGGAGGAATGGCTGAGATTACCTGGCAGGAGTTTCCCTTCTCCATCTCTTGTGCTTCTTCAGTTACAGTCAAATCCTTTGCAACTTATACACCCACCCAGTTGCATTGAAGCCCCTTGGATGTGTAAGACAGGTAAAATTTGGCTGCATGTTCTTGACCCTTTTAAGCTCCTTAGGACTCAGGTCCATATTTGATGGTCTCGTGTGGAAAAAAAAGAAGCTTTAGAATACTAATGCCTGATGTAAACCATTCCTTTTTGTAACTGTTTTGCAAGCATACACCTCAGGCAACTAGTTCCTCTTGGAGTATATTTATATTTCATTAGAAACAGTAAAGTGTTGATGAAAAGCTGTAGTAATGAAATGCTTATCAATTTGCAATTACAGTTGAAGAAATTTTCACCTAAGCTTGTATGAAATAAGACAAAAAATGGAGGTAAATATTTTCAAAACATTCAGAGTTAGGCTTCTACAGCAATAGTTTATTGCTTTGGGAGATCAGCAGATTTGAACATCAGCAAAGTTACTAAGATGCTCTAGTATGTACTCAGGAACCTAATTTTGGATGATCTTTGGTTTTAATTCCAGTAGAAAAATCTTTAAAAATTAAGAACGTGGCTTAGATACATTTATCTATTTAGCTATCTTTCTTCCTGATTATTTAGTTCTTAATTTTTTTATCTAAGTATACAGTTACTTTTTTTTTATTAATAAGGTTATTTATAGAAATTTAGAAAAACTACAGGACAAAGTTTAGAGATATTTATTTTCTGCCTAAAACGAAACAGGAAAGTTTCATAAATGTTTTGATGCACACTTCTAGCAAGTGTGATGTAGCTATTTTCAAAAGAAAAAAATATTCCAAGTTTCATAGTTAACTAGTACAAGCAGAAATTAAAAGGTAATTAGGATTAATGGAAAAGACCATGAGCTTTATAGAAAAAAAATTAAGGGATTCTTAGATAATGAAGACCTTTCCAAGATTTGGAAGCACTTTTCTGACATAGCAGACACTTTTGATTCGTTGGTTAAAAAAATCTTATAGAAATTTTACCAAATATTACCTAATTCTGTGGGATGATTTTGCAATTTTTTTCTTGTATTAAGCAGGGCTTTCTTCAGCAAGTGATTTATTTAAATTTAGAGCGCTTGCCCAGAAAGAATGAGTTTACCATCAAGATAGCAGAATCAGGCCCTGTAGTTTGTGCCTGTAGAGCTCAGCTGGATCGTCTCATTGTATTTTACAGGATTTATTCATAAAGGTTTTTTATTTATTGAAGACCGTATTGGTTTGGGGACTAATAATAGCATTGGAGTACAAGCAGAAAAGACAGGGTTCACTTTTAGATTCCTTTTTTGTAGGATATCATGCTTACTAGAGTTATTCAAAATAACTTTTTCAGATGCATTATACTCATTATTTCAACAATATATTATTTAAACAACATGTTCAATCCCAATATTTAGGAAAAAAATCCCATAATTATAGCAAGTATAGAAGTAAATTTCAAATCTGCAGAGTTTCATTTTTGCAATAAATATATTGAGAGTTTTGCATATTGTATTTAAGCTACACATGTAAAATAACCTTGCTAAATTAAAGAGCAATTACTTGGTTTATCATTGTTTGCCTTAAAAATATCACCATCTTGAAAAAAGGAAAAAGAACTTGTGGGGCAGGACTTTACACACTGACTTTTTGGAGGACTGTTGTTATGAATATCGCCTAAGCTCAATGGATAATCAATTAGATCTATGCTTTCTTTGCAGCTCTTTCCAAACACTTTTTTCTCCGAGCCCCGCCATTCTACTCAGCATGCTGCGGTGGGTCCTGTCAGCACCCTGCATCCCCCACTGCTTTTCCAAGTAAGTTTTTATGCTTCATCAGTAATGCTTGAGTTATTCTGTAAACCAAAGCAGCAGGATTTAATGTGTTCTGGAAAACTAATTGGTGATGCAATGGCAGCAGCTAATTCCTTAGTAAAATCACAGCAATCCTATTCAGAGGCTTTCCAAAGATTTATCAAACTTAAGTACACTGAGCAATTGTGAGAGGTTTCTAATGGCATTGAGACACCCAGACAGAACTAACCTAGGAAAGCTCCTTGTTTGCAGTTTGCTAGAAAAGATTCTTTAAAATCGGTAACTCTTTTAAAAATCTGTGTCAATAAACGTTTGCAAATAAGAAAAGAAAAGAGCTGAAAGATCTTAATACGGATGCTGCACTTTAATGTCTGTTAGGGATAAATTATGATTCAGGAAGCCCTAACATTATTTAAATAAAACAGTCATTCTTTCTATAGCAGTCAAATGCATGCACGTTTAATTTGTTTTTCTTTTTTAATTATAATGTAAAAAATTGAAGAAGTAAGTTGAAGAGAATTTTGGCCAGTATACACTATACGCTCAGGATCAAGGCCTGGAACATACTTCCATTTAATCCAAATCTAAATTTAACCTTGATTGTGAAGTTTGCATGCCATAGTGTAAGAATGGATATTCATGACTTTACACATTTATGGCTCAGGAATACAAATAGAAGACGCATTTCCTAGTCCTTCAAAATGGAGAAAAAGCACAAATCACCTTGCAAATCCAAATGAAAATTGGAGTTTATCTATGCTCTAACATACATTTTTTTATCACAGTTGCATTCGAAACGTTCCTGACTACGTGGATGCGTTTTATGAATGTTTCAGAAGGGCAGTTGCTAAGTTGAATGATTCTTGACAAGTGAGGCAGCAAATGCTGGCAGTTTAATGAGCTGCAAGTTTCTGAGCACCTCTTTAGGGGGCTGACACTTTCCCACAGAGCGTTTTACATGGCCCCGGCTCTCCCACAATGCCTGACAGCACCATGACCAATCACCACTTTCACTTTACTCATCCACACGCGACCTCACCACAATTTTTCACTGTGCAGATGAACTTTAGGAACCATTTCACATTGAAAAGGCCTGGGCAAGGGTCAGTTGCCCTTTTGTATGGCCATAAAGCAATACTCTATGTGCCAGTCTTTTCTCCTGTCTCACATTCCAAGAGATTTTCTGGACACCATTTAAAGCACTTGACTGAAAAATAAAGCAGTGAATGAAACTGACTTTTATAGACTCATTCTAGCTCATCTTCCCATATAACCCTGTCTACCTGAAAAGGGATTTAGTGGATGAGCTGAGTGTATACAGGGACTTGCTGAATACATAGGCCCATTATCAACTGCGGGGATTGTTTATTAACCAGGACTGATACACTACTATTTTGGAAGTGACCTATTAATTGTCCATTTAACTAGAATGTATTGAATTCAAATGAAAAAATGGAAACCATGACTAAAGCTTTTACTTGCTCCTTCAAGGTGGTCTCTGCCATGAAGGCAAATGAAGATTGTTCCACAGATTAAGAGGACATTTATCACTATATATTAGGATACAAAGGAAAGACTTTAAAAAAAAACCAAAGCAAAACAAAAATCAAACCAGCAACACAGGAAATAGCTGCTAACAGATTCACATTTATGGCAGCAGAGCACCAAACCTTTTGATGCACGTTCAGAGCAACAGGCTGCAAACTGACTTATTTCATTTGGATGGAATTGTTGTAATGTATGAATGACTGCCTATCCCTCTGTACTGAAAAATCCTTTAATCCACAAATTGCAATTTAGTTTTTGTGTGAAGAGTTGGAATGCACTTTGGAATATGGGGTATTCTTAAAAAAAAATTCTGTAGGCTAGTCAATTGGGGGTGACTATTCATTATCCCAAACACGAGTTTCAAATTTTTTGACACAGTGGCTGTTTGCTAATATTTGTGAGCATTCTGTTCATCATTAAATTTTGTTTATTTAGGCTTTTAAAATCAGTCACATACTGTGCCTTAGAGTGTGTAGATTCTTCACTATTAAATTAGTCTAATACAGGTGTTAAGCTGTATCCTGCATACTGCCTGTACGGGAATTAATTGGCACCTCGGGGCTCTGGCAGGAGGTTGTTTCTTTGCTGATTGACTGTTAACAACCAGTCAGGCAAGACAAATTTTAAGGGGTCACATAATCTGGCGTTCTCTGTCCGTGGCTGACAACTCCATTGTGGCACGAAGGCCGGGAGGCAAGGACCAGCCCTGTTACGCCTCTTCCCTCGCTGGTGTCTCTCGTCCTGTGGTGGGGATGAGGGAAAGTGCCAGCTCTTCTGCTCTCAGACTGTACCTTGTGGTAAACTTGAGGATGGCTGATGATTCATCAGAAACTACTTGGAGGCTACCTGAAAAAAATTCACCAAATTCGAGCAAGAAGGAGAGAAAACATTTTTGAGGAAGAAGGGCCAGTGTGTGACCCCAGCTTCATGGGCAGGATTGGAGCTTGGGGTGGGGGTCGTGAGGGTGCTATGCACTCCTCAGAGAAATATGAACCCAGCTTGCCCTTTGCAGAAACCTTCATTGTGGCATTTTGACTTTTGTTCTGCAGATAGTTTATTTTGGTTTGGATGAAGTCTGACTGTGTCTCTCTGTGTCGTAAATATCAGGACAGTAACCTGTAGGTTATGTTTTTTGTATCTGATCTCAAATATGATTTTCAAAATTAAAATATATCTGTATAAATTTATACTCTTTTATATTATAACATTTTAAATCATAATTACTTTTTGCCACAGGCTGTTATGGGGGACAAATGTAAAGATGGGTTCTTAAGGTGTAGAAAAATTCAAGAAAGCCATGTCTAGCAGAATGCAATGGTCCCTAAATCAGTTATGTTTGACAGTGACAGTGTATTTTAAGGAAGGATCATTGTATATTTGCTGAGCTTCTAATATTCTTCCTCTACTGGTCACAGGTGGAGGAAGGATACAGGGGTAATGTATGTAATATCAAACCAGTGACACATGCACCACAAAAGTGTTTAGTCAACTTTGCAAGACATACAGGTATACACTTTAGTTTCTCAGCATTATACATACACAGTTCTACAATATCTTCAGTGTAAGTGTGTTTGTTTCTCTGTGGGTGTTTAAAGATACACATACCCGTGTGTATATATGTAAAATACACAGAAGTTGAAGTGTGGTGTAGTCCCAGGGAACAGTTTGTGAAAGCTGCACCTGGATGTAATTAGGATTTTCAAGAGCACTATATCTATTGAATAAATGTGTATAATCTCCCTTCCCCCCCCCATTACAGATGACTAGAATAGATAGACTTCTTCACAAAAAAATGTGCGATCTTTTAGACAATTTGCTTTACTTGGGGAATTTGCCATTGGCTTTGATACGAAAATGATCAGATCCTTGATAGAAATTGAACAGCAGTACACCTTTGCAGCTGCTGTAACTATAAACCGGGATGGCAGTCTTGGCCCATGTACGTGGGAAGGTGGACAACAGGAGGACAGCTTGCATCTTTAGAGTCTGAATTGCACGTGATACAAACTAAAGCCACCTTCATGGCTTCCCTTGTACAGAAAGATTGTCGGTGTCAGTGGCTATATAGCCATGGCACAGGTTTCTGAGTCAAAGTGCAGCTCTTTCCTGGCTTGCTTGCAACTGCCCTGTGCAATTATCACATCCAGTGCTTGATGACAGGCCCTATTCAATTGGCTTCTGCTACTGCTCCCTGGGTGAGCATTTGGGGAAGCCGGGAGTGCTGGAGGCATACCAAGCCTCACCAGGGAGTGCTCCCCATATACCATATCCTTCTAGGGGAGAGGGAGCATGGGAAAGCACTATGGCTTTAGGCTTTATTGGGTGTGATGAAGGCAAGAGATTTATTTGGATTCGGCTTTTCTGTGCTCTTTGTGTGGCCAATGAAGGGACAGTGCGAACACTTCTACTTCTCCACTGCAGCTCTGTCTCCCCAACTTTGAGGCTTTTTTTCCAGGTTAGGGTTCCCTCTAGGCATGGATCAAGGGAATGTGATTGGGTTCATTGAAAACTGCCCTCCCAGGACTTGCTATGAGATGTCAAAGGATTAGAAACCAGGCTGAAAGGAGTAAGTTCAAGTACTCCCCAAATCCTGTAATAAAGAAATGGCTATGGTTTCCAGAATAAGTAAGTGAATGGCCAGGGATTTTCTGAGAAATAGTTCACTCTGAAAGCCTTTCGTTAGTAAACAAAACTAAAGAAAGCCTACTTAGCTTCTTTGAATCAGTATTACAGACCACTTTTATCTGGTTCTACATTTCACACAAGGAGAAAATAAACTCCCAGGAATACATACTGCACTTTACTCAGTGATGATAACGTGCAAAGGAAAGCAGCGAAGTTTCTCCCTGACTATATTTGAATTTTACAGTAGCATGGGCCCTGTGTTACTGTTCCTCTATGAACTCATCTGATTTACTTTTTATCATGTCAAGGGGAGACTTTTGACCACTGACAACACCTCTAGATCCAAGTGAGGATTTAGTCCTTAATGAACGTGACTGAAGCATTACGACACACTTATAACACCAACAAATCAAAAGTGGGACAGTAGTCTGCTAGCATTATAATGAACTGCACTTAATATTTCTCTGATATGTGTTAGATATTATGTGAAATTCTCATCCATTTCCACTAGGAGAGGAAAGTGTCCTGCCTCTTCTGACCCAGGAGTCTAACTCCAAAGCCCGGAGAGGTATATTAAGAAGAGCTGTCTTTTCTGAAGACCAGAGGAAAGCTTTGGAGAAAATGTTTCAGAAGCAGAAGTATATCAGTAAAACAGACAGGAAGAAACTGGCCATTAACCTGGGTCTAAAGGAGTCTCAGGTAAGGAATGACAGAGCATCTGTGACTTTGTGTCTTTTTGAGGAAAAATCTTTAAAAAGGCTTTGAAGGAGGAAAATAGAACAGCACAGGGGCAGCCCTGAGCTCCTTCACTGAGCAAATACCTCAGTAAATCAATGGCAGTTTTAACCAAGGAATGCTTAAACAGGTTCCTAGTTTATTTCCTGAAGGTGCACATTCAAAATTTGATCGCTCAGTTTCAACACAAAGTGGGAGAAACGTCACCTCTGCATTTCATTTCTGACTCCCATTTTGCTGTCTGACAGAGCCCCCTCTGGAGCTTTGGGGTAGGCAACTATGTTCCATCCCACTGCCTGATAAGCAGTGTTCCAGGCAGAAAACAGCAGAGCATAGAACCCTCCTGCGTTCCTCTGAGCACCCTTTGCACTCACAGATGAACAGCTAGTGACAATGCAATCAACAGCACTTGCTCTGAAACCATTCTGCCCCAAGAGACAGGCAACCATCCCTACAGAAAGAAACTTAGCTGCACAAGGAAAGAGATCCTTGGAGCTGGGAGAAACTGTAGAAGGAAAAATTGTGCAGGGTGACCTTCCAAAATGCTCCCACTTTGCTTACCCATCCACATTTCACAGGACTTTTCACATGAGTCTGAGTTGGCCTACTGCAGGACTTCAGAGTTTAGCTGAGGGTCTAATACCTCCAGTGAGCTATTCTGACTGAATGAGTACATTACTGGTGGTGCTGAGCAGCAGTAGCCCAATCTGGAATCTCAGGGGCCTGACCTAGCTGCAGATAAAACCAAAGGAAAAGTGCTTGGCTTGAAGAGCACAAAACCTGAAAGAAACTGGAAAAAATGTTTGTGAGGGTATGTAACAGTAGAAAATGAACATGGTAGCCTCTGGTGGGTCGTATTCTGAAGGTGCTGGAGTAGATGCAGATCTCTAGAGTACATCTGAAAGAGAGTGAGAGACTGAAAGTACAATTTTATTTCTTTGCATGTAGCAGGAGTGAAAGTGCTTAAGATATGTATGGCAGAAACTATCTGGAGGGCAGAAAAGCCTGGGAATGGTGATGCGAGCTCTCATCATCTTTATTTTGGGGACTTTCAGAACTTGACAAGGCCCTCAACAATTTGATCTAACTTCACAGTTGGCTGTGCTTTGCGCAGGAGGTTAGATCTTGTGGTCTGTAGTATTTCCTTGCAACCTGGATGACTGACTCCATTGCAAGCACTGCAACTATAGACAAAAAAAGCAGCAGTGTGTGGTGCTTCTCAGTGTGACGAACAGAGCTGCAATCTCTGCAGGATAAACTATTTCAATCAAAATGTGCAATTGCACCCACCAGTGTGCTACCGAAAAACTTCCTGATGTTCCTAATACTACATTTCCCAAATTCCTAATACTACAGTTATTTCCTTGATTTTTTCCTCTGTGTTCTTGATATTCAAGAGAGCCCAGGGGAGTTAAAAATAATGGAACGACACATAGATAACAACTAGCACTACAGGAAAGTAATTTCATGATAATGATGAACCAGATGATATCTATGTCTTCCCCGGAAGAGCAGTTGCTTTTCTGACCAGTTGTGCTGGAGGAACAGTACCTGCCATCTAAGGCAACGATTCTCAAACCTTTGAAAGCATAGCCCCTTTGTCTTCATATTAAGTATCTGAATACCAGAACTAAATGCAAATATTTACCGGAAAATAGAACACAGTCTGAATAATTTGAGTGATCCTTCCCCATTTCTTCTCTTTATGTACCCTATGGCAGGGGGGTTGGAACTCGATGATCTTCAAGGTCCTTTCCAACCTAAACCATTCTATGATTCTATGTAAAACCAGTTCCTAGATGTATGTTTCCCCAAACTTTTCCAAGCATTTCATAAATGCCATTCAACACTCATGATCAAGCTTTACAACTCAAAGGTTTTGAAAAATGGATTTTTATCTCCAAAGCACATGGATTCTAGGCAGCTCCTAGAAAACTGTGGTCAGGCAGACAAAACGTCTTCAAATCCTCGCTACTTTGTCATATGTCATAACACACATTTTGAAGCTATATGGCCAGGCTGGTTTAAGCTATGCATGTGAAAGGGACAGTCATAGTTCTTAAAGCATCTTTTAAATAGAAGGCTTCACATCGCCAGTCATACCATTTAGTTTTGTTAATGACAATGCTAATTTACTCCGATAATCCTTTTCTGTCTAAAAGGATGTTGCTATAGGAAATTGCTCTATCCCTAACCATTAGCCTGTCCTTTTCCCAGTCTAAGCCAAATAATCACCTGTTTGAGGTGGTGAAGGTCAAGGAGAGTATTTGGCCCGGCTGTAGTAAATAGTGATGGGAAAATCCTCAGCGAATGTCAGTCAGTCAGCTTCACTAGATCTGCTATGGTATTGAATAAAGAAGGAACATGAAACTAAGGGGATGGAAAGAAAAAAAAAACCTTGCTAGGGCAAATTTGTTTAAAGAAAAGAATGATAATAAACTCTCATTAACTTGCAAACAGGTGAAAATTTGGTTTCAGAATCGAAGGATGAAATGGCGAAACTCCAAAGAAAAAGAAGTGCTTTCAAATAGGTGCCTCCAAGAAGAAGGTCTTCAGGAGAACTACCTCTCGCGATCCACCATGAGTTTTACCTCCCCGTGCCCATCTGTGTGGGAAGTGTCTCAGGAGCAGGCAAGTCCAAGGTGGAGGGAGAATTCCCCAGGAAATTCTGAAAGACTGACTAGTACACAACCACCTCCAAGAGCAAATTCATCGCAGAGCCCACTGTATTTGTATCCTGACCAAGACACTGCAAATAAGGCAGTTACATCATCAGCCTAAGGAAAGAGGGGCAGTTTGTAAATTGAGTGGAGAGCACAGGCTTCAAATGAGCAGTCTGCTAAGACTAACAATATTTGGACATTGTAAAGCTAACTAGTTTATGCCTCATAAATTTGCTAAAGTCTAACACCATTAAAATGACAAACAACTAATGATTTAAGAAGTATTCTTCAATACTCAGTCTTTTCTTGTGTCTTTTCCAGTCTTGTACTGACCTTAAAAGTGAAATAGGAACTGATGGTAAGTAAAAGGAAGTGAAGAGCATGAAGGTGAAGTTGTGCTCTGATTTATACATCTGCGCTGTATACGATATTAATTAAAAACACACTGATAGAGAATCACTTTAATCTCTCATTGCAGTCAGACCAATTAATTTCTCTTGTGCACGAGATAAGAATAACCCTATTTCCCTCAAGATAGTAAGTTGCTTTGGGTTCTTTTTGAAATTCATTGAATGACTCCATAGGTTCATATTAGACAAACGTAAGCATTTTTAGTAAGTTTTCTCCATCTGTCCTCATCTATCAGTATTCAGTTAGTTTTAAATAGTGTGGTCACAGGTCAGCTGATAACCCTAGTAAAGTATTCAATACTAAAAGACAACCACCCAACCCTATAAAATACTCCGTGTTTAAATCACTATGATTTGAATGCGTACTGGGAAACACAATTCACTGACTCCTGTCGTTTCTCCTGTGGATGAACCTTTCAGCATTCTTAACTCTGAATTTCAGTGACTTTTGTCAATCTGTTAGTACAATCTCTTGTAATCTCTTCTGTATTTCAAAACTGTAATGGTGATATGCAGAATTGTAGCCCAAATGCTCTAAGCAACAGAACTATAATTGGAAAAACTGCCACTACAGCCATCTCAGAGAAGTGCTTTAGGAGATGGCGTACCGTAGTAGCCTTGTTCCTGACTTACTCCTATTTAAACTGGTGCCAATAAGTACACATTAGCATATGTCTGTATCAAAGACAGGACAGTATTCTGTGTAATACGAGTAGCCTGAAATAATATTATTAAAACTGCTTTACTTAAAATGATTTGCTTGCTTCATCCACTTCAAGGAAATCACTCTGAATTTAAGCATCATTTTCTGTTTATTTGCAAGGCTCTCTAGCTCAAAACGGGAGCAGAACTTTTTTTTCTTTTTCATGTATTTATAAATGCGTTTGTTGAGAAGAGAGACTAAAGGTATTTTATGTTACAGGCAAAATCTTTTGGAGAACATGGTTTTATAGGGACTATTTCATTTCTAGCAGATTCATATGTTTTATAGTCAAAAGAGATGATTATGATAATCTAGTCTGGCTTTCCTCATCATGCGTGACATGAATGTTTCTAATTATTCTTGCCTTGAGCTCCACAGCTTTTTGAACCATATTATACATCTTTCAAAAAGCCATACAATTGTTATTTAACATTTTACCTTTTGGTGGATGATCTACTATTCCTCTTGTTACGTTGTATTATCTGGGAGGTGCAGTTTAGATACATTTGCAGCTAAAAAACTCGAGATTGCAGTGATGAAGCTTGTATCGTAAACTTAGTGCATGATCAGGATAGTTTTGTATCCCGCCTTGTGCGTGTCTTGCCTTCTAAGTGGTCAACTGTGCAGTCCTAGTCTTGCACTATATGTCATTCTTTGCATGTGATTTCCTACGCTTGTTTTAAAGAAAAAAGAAATTACAGAAAAATTCAGAAGTCATTTCTTCCTGTGGTTACAAACCCTCATTAGCGTACGCTGCCTAGATACCTACCCTCAGAAGGCACTTGCACACATTTAGTATACCATGTGTTATATGCTATTCAGTAACGTGAGAAGTTTAGTCCTATCCTGCAATTGAAATCCCAGAACAAACTCATATTCTGCCTAAAACCTTTAGGGATGAACAGACAGATTGCGTACATGTGGGGATGAATTTACTATGCAGTTGTCCTGTTGAAGTCGTAGTCCTGTCCTGTTTGACTAACTCCTCCTTGAAGGACCAGCAAGTGTTGGTGGCCCAGATTCTTCTGAAATGGCGTTTGCTAGTGTCTGCCCACAGTGAAAGGCATGCAGGTATTTCCAAATTACCATCAGATGATCAACTGGAGGTACATGTGTGTGGGGATATTCATCAGTGCTTCCCATTTTGGAGGAAATCAGTGTACGGTGGGCGTGATTGGGGTTTTCCCATCTCACCTTTTAGGGAAAGGGAGTCTTCACAGCTGCTCATATTCTTTTACTGCGAGTCAGTCAAGCACCAGTGTTAGAAGCAACACTTCCGGAGAGGGGAAATGGGATTCAGAGTGCTCCCTGGGAAACTCTTTCAGTTGATGGTGTTACAAGCACCGAATGTGAACTGCTGTCAAAACTCTGAGCTGATGTGCTAAACAGAATACAGCTGAAGGATGTCACACTGAGGCAAAGATCAAGCAAGGCTCATGCAGAATTGTTTTCACAGTTATAATTTTATACGTGTTTTAAATTGAGCAAGTTCTGGTTTCACTGTAGCCTATTAAAACACCTTTTCATGGCCCTCCAAATCTCTTAACACCTCCTTACCAATACTCTTATTCCACAGCTAGAATAAAGTTTCAATATGCCAGATAAAACATTCTTCACTTGAAAATGCTGATCAAGCTGTCTTAAAAACCCTAGAAGTATACATGTGAATTTTGGATTATGCCTAAAATAGTCTGATTCAATTAGTCAAAATGTTTTTAGGCCCATGACACATACAACCTTGATTCCTCTCCTTTTAAGCTATTTAAAGGAGATGTTTCTCTTCAGTCCATGCTGTGAAAACTTGGTAAATGAGAAACAGCACTCAGTATGAATACAAAAATATGATATACTTACGGTGTCACTTTTCTGTGTGACGGATCGTCTAGTAAGTATTCGTTTTCTTCAAATAATGTATGCACACTAGTTATAAAAGAACAAAGCACAAATTATATGCAAAATACCCAGCAGGTGTTTGAAGTGCTGCGTGACAGGCACATTGCAGGGGTGTAAGGCATAGAGTGCATCTGGTATTACGGAGTGACATGGTAGATACCCGTGGCATCTCACAGTTAAAACCAGTAACATAGCACAGAATCACAGAATGGTCAGGGTTGGAAGGGACCTTTGGAGATCCTCTAGTCCAACCTCCCTGCCCAAGCAGGGTCACCTGCAGCAGGTTGGACAGGAATGCATCCAGGCGGGTTTTGAGTATCTCCAGAGAAGGAGACTCCACAACCTCTCTGGGCAGCCTCTTCCAGTGCTCCGTCACCCTCATATCTCTTTGACTTCAAATGTATGACCCGGTGGATGACCTTGCAGCACGGTTGTAGGGTGTCTGTCTGAGGTATTTCCTATGTGTGGCATTTTGCGACTATAGCTCCAGGCTGTAGAATATTAGGAAGGACGTTTGTTGGGATCCTGGGGCTGGGCAGAGTTCAGGTACCTCAAATTCCAAACCACAATTAAAAAAAATAACTCTTCAGAGACCATTAACAATGCAGATACTTATACTCGCTGGGCACCTCTCTGTTTAGTCTGGCAACTTATCAGTGCTAATGGAATACAGAATAAAACTGGGAAAGGGAGAAGGGGCCCAGACTCAGTACTCGCTTTGTTACCTGAGCTCCAGACTCCCGTGCCCTCAGGCTGCACTGCTGACACGGAGATGGAGGAACAGGAGAGGCTTTTCTCACCTCACCTATTGGAGATCCTCCAGACAGGTCTGCATGTGGATCTTGAAAGTCTGTTCTTAAGGTCAGGCACTCAAAGGAGCTGTTCTGGTACCTTACAAGAAGGTGCCGATTTCCACTTCTAGGTTTGGCTCTTGGTCTACTAAAAGGTATCACAAATGATGCCGGTTATGCCAGTCTATGTCCGGCAGAGCCACAGTCACGTTTTATTGCATGTAAACAACTGTGAGGCTGTGAACACGAGAGGCCAGCTCGCTCCTCCACGGACCTCATGTAACAGTGCTAAAAGCTGCATTTGCTGACCACACCTGTGTCAGCACTTACACTTTGGTTGTACCAGATTTATAGCATAAAATAATTTTCTAACACTTCTCCTGTTTGTATTGATTCTTTGCCAAACAGGCATTAATTGTTACGATGTGCTGAAGAGAACGGGACTGCTTTAAGGCACAAAACTGCATTACTAACTTCAGTGTCAGAACAATAGTACAACGGTCAAATGTCACTCCCGAGCTGCAGTAATACATCAGATTTGTTTTATCCGCTGGGATTTACTAGTACCGGGTTTTAAATACCAGTTGCCATCTCTGTAGTCGCACAGCTCCTCTGACGAATGTATGTTCCACAGTCAAAAGACGGACATAAATTAAGTACATTCACATGCTTCAGCCCCCTCTTACAACAAGGCCGTTACTGATTTTCACAAACTAGAAGGGAAGACAAACCGATTTCAAGCAAGTTAGCTGTAAATTCAGTGCTTTAAGAAAGGGCCAGAGAGAAATTAGAGCCCAATTAACTTGAGACTTGGTTTTGGACCATGGGGACACCAAAAGACCCCTGCAGGGAAAGGGTCACAGTGGACAGAACTGCCATCGACTGTAGAAGTCTTCAATGAATGGGCTTCAATGAATGTGCTTTCCTCTTTGCCACCTGATGAGTGCTGCTGTATAAGGTAAACCGAGGTACATAAGCCTGGACCTGAGATGCTCCCCACGTGAGCTTGCACCTAAATTAGCTGCCAGAAAATAGCAACTCCCACTCTTTGGTTTCCTATGGATACTGGTTGTTACTTCTAAGCAACGAAGCTGGGCATGGTGGACAGGGATGCCACAAGGCAGCATCTCAACAGTGATCCTTCAGTATTCACCCAAACGCACGGACATCTTGCCTTTTATAAGCATCCAGCCCTTAAGGAATTCTCAAGTGTTTCCAAGTAATTTTTTTTCTTTGCATGTCAACATTTGAATGTAGTACAGGGTAGGTGAACATTAATGCATATTGTTCAAAGAAGTCTGTTTCCTTTTGTTCCTGCTTTGCTATCGTGTGGTTTTACATAAGAGTTAAACTACAAGTCTCTCTTGTGACATCTGTCACTTAATCTATCATGCAAACATCAGCACATATCAGATTCAGTCTAAATTTAAGATACACTAGCAAAGCCATTTAGCACATTATGAAAGAAACAAAATGCATTTTCAGTCACTGAGAGTGTCTCTATCACCCTTCATCATCCTGAAAAAAAAACAGAAAAGTTATGACAAGGAAATCTATAATGTACAAAAGCAACTACTACTAACTGAAAAAATGAATTAGTCTTTATAAAAATGTCAGTATTCTGGGTCTATCCTGCAACATTTCATGGAATAAGGTGTGAAGAACGATGGAGATACTTTAAATTCTTAAATTTGTTTGGCTGAGAAGGAAGGTTAATGGCAGCAGGTTGTTCTGCAAACTGAAATCACACCACGGCTTACCTATAACATACATGGTTACAGATTGTGGCACTTGAGCCCAGCACTTAACTGGAAGCCAATCCTGAATTTCTGATTTTCCATGAATTTGCAAAGTTGTTTCTCTTAATATTCTCAGATGCAATCGCTGCATTCCTAAACTCCAAAGCGTTGGGTTGTAGCACACAAATTTACATTTGCAAATATTCCTAGCTAGTTTCACTGCTGTCTTGGAGAGAAATCCTTCAGGAGATGAAGTATTCCCCTGTGTATAAAGCAACCATCACTGGGATTTCTTTCTGTTTGTGGCATCGGTGGCCAGAGAGAAAAAAATGCCCTTTTCAGCCAGCTGCTCAGTTGTTTTCTCAATCAAAAGAGGAAGCAAGGGGATGTCAGCAATATAGGACGTTTTTTGTTTTACCAACATGCCCCTCTTCAGCTAAACGCAAGTCTTGAAATGTAACACTAATTTGTGTTGGCAAATGAGTATAAATGACTATAGGTAATGCTTCGGTGCATTGTTGTTGCTCTTGTGGCACCTGCTTCCTCATTTTCTCTATCTTCGTGTTTCTCTACAGCAAAATGTTTCCAGGGTTTTGCCCTTTAGAGAAGATGAAAATTATTTTTATGATCTGCTCCATTTGCAACACTTTTTCCACCTGACCCTCAGCTGCAGCCCCTGGGGGGGTCTGCCCAGCTGTGGAAGTGCCTAGTAGCCGTTATGGCTGATTTCTGAGTCACCTTGCAACTCGCTTGCAAACTTGCAAGGTGAGCCACCTTGGAACTTGAGCCATCAACCCGCCCGCCCACAGGGACATGGACCTGTTCCCCCCACGGGGCCCACGGCCATTTCCCACCTGCGGGGACACGGCCACCTCCCACTCATGGGGACACATCCACTGCTTGCCTGCGGGGTCCATGGCCACTTCCCCCTGCGGGGACATGGTCATCTTCACCCACGGGGACACGGCCACTGTCCGTCCGCAGGGACATGGCCATCTCCAACCCGCAGGGACACGGCCATCTCCCACCCGTGGGGACACGGCCACCTCCCACCCACAGGGACACGGTTATCTCCACCTGCGGGGNCAACTTGAGCCATCAACCCCCCCTGCCCACAGGGACATGGACCTGTCCCCCCCACGGGGCCCACGGCCATTTCCCACCTGCGGGGACACGGCCACCTCCCACTCATGGGGACACATCCACTGCTTGCCTGCGGGGTCCATGGCCACTTCTCCCTGTGCGGACACGGTCATCTTCACCCGCGGGGACACGGCCACTGTCCTTCCGCAGGGACATGGCCATCTCCAACCCGCAGGGACACGGCCATCTCCCACCCGTGGGGACACGGCCACCTCCCACCCACAGGGACACGGTTATCTCCACCTGCGGGGACACGGCCACCTCCCACTCGTGGGGACACAGCCACTGCCTGCCCACGGGGACACGGCCACCTCCCACCCGCGGGGACACGGCTACCTCCCACCTGTGGGGTCACGGTCATCACCCGCGGGGACACAGCCACCTCCCACCCACGGGGACACGGCCACTGCCCTCCCGCAGGGACACGGCCACCTCCCACCCGCGGGGACACGGTCATCACCCGCGGGGACACGGCCACCTCCCCCAGCGGCGCCCCGCCGGCGCCCCCCCGTGGCAGCGCGGGGCGCAGCGCATCAGCCCCGGCCGGGGGATCCCGGGGGACGGGACGGGACGGACACTGCCGGTCCCGCGTCCTCCCGTCAGCCTCGTTTGTCCCAGCAGCCCGTCCCGCGTCTGTCACCTTTCGCTGCTGGTGGAGCAGAGCTGTCGCGGACCTGCTGTGCGCCGCGCCGGCTCATGGCCGGGATGGAGGGGGATCACACCCCAACGCCGGTTTTCTCCTTAATGACTGCCCAGGTGCCCAACCTCGGCGTTTCAGAGGCAGCAAGAAGCCCTCGCTGGCGCAGGAGACACCCCAGGCCAGCGTGCTGCTGGCCTCTGGGGCTGCGGCTGCACTAGGGGACGGGATAAACGCCGTAACTATTAATTGCTACTACATATTCTGAGGCTGTGGCGAGATACAGGCAGAGTGGGCATCCCTCTCTGGCTCTGTCTGTTTGCCCAGAGGAACCTTCCTTTACTCACTTCATGTTTTGTTTCCAGAATTTCTTCAAAACTTGCACACGAGTACTGCTGTTGCACTCTGTGTTTGTAGCATCTTTGCTGCTGAAGGAATTGCAGCTCGTAAGGTCTTCAGGGCGGGCACTATATAACCCCTCGCATTTCTACCATACCTGGCACAACAGGGACCACACGTGAATTGCGAATGCTCACAGCTTCTAGCTGAGAAAGCACATCAGCTGTCTACTAGACAGTAGATATCGGAGGATATAGGCAGTTACGGAGATCATAGAATCATAGAATCATAGAATGGTTTAGGTTGGAAAGGACCTTGAAGATCATCGAGTTCCAACCCCCCTGCCATAGGCAGGGACACCTCCC
>VUYV01000315.1:231258-285744 GCA_008711295.1 Anarhynchus alexandrinus
TGTCACGTCTACTAGACGTAAAAAGTCCTTCCCCAGCTCTCCTGTAACTGATGTAACTGAAATGGTTGGTCCTCTGTTCCGCATAAATGTTTCTTTGAAACGTTTTCCTTCTGAGTTTCTCAAGCCCAAATCCAGTATCATTATTAAATAATCACCAGCATTTTTATTCTCCATTCTTGGCAGCCCAAGCTCCAGCTACTGTCAACAACCATCAAGATCAGGGGAGGCCAGAAAAGAGCATTCAGGGATGAAATAGTCAAGACTATTAAAGATAAATCCACGTTGATTATAAATGCCTGTTCAAATGGCTCATTTAGGATCTGAATGCAAAGATGGTTTGTTCTATAAACCGCCATCAGCACCACCCCACTGCTAGGAAAATGTGATTGCTATAAAATATCTGGCAGCTTTCAGATTTTTATTTACTATAGAGTCTGTCATCGTTACTGTAAACCCCAAGCCCTGTGTCAGCATGTGTTATGGGAAGGAGACTTATTGCTACATCAGCCATGCTCAGCCCTCGGACTGAAGCAGTATTTGGACGGGAATTCTGACTTACCTTTCATATAGAAACTGTTTCTTTAGGAGTTTCCACTGAAATCGGTGAAGACATTACAGGTATAAAAGAGCATTCAACATGAATACAAGTGCTAGGAATTAGATCTTGTGGGGCACATGTGAAACCCCATAGAATTTAGTACAAAGTACGTTGTGAACATAGAAGTCTGCCGTGGGCCCTGCAGTTACATGAACTGATCAACAGCAATACCACTCTTCAGTGTGAAGCAATATCCTGCAGGTATGTGAGTGTGTAGAAATGGGGGGGAACACCTTTTTTTTTTTTTTACATAAAAATATACTTTATTGATAGTATATAGATGTATTTGTACCAAGGTTTAACAAACTGAATTTCACTTTCAACTATGTATATATCTAAACTGTGTGAATCGGCCATAATATAGTCTGTCACAGACATTTATTTATCTACTGCTAGAGTACTCCTTTTTATCTGATGTGTTAACCCACATACACACATGACACTTTATTTAATATTTCATCTGCATAGGTCAACTGTGTCAAGTAGCTGCCAAATAATTTCGAAATCACTTTCCTATTAAAATCACTGCAAATGTGATAAATTATGAATTCTATTTTTTCATCTTTATGAACAACATGCTGAGGACTACTTGTGAAGAGACTACAACTCAACAACTATTTTCTGGCATAATCCTACATTTAAGAATTTTTAAGTAGCTTTGTACTTTATTGGAGTCTCTCCTGAAACAGTGAATAAAGTCAGAGTCACTCATCATGTTTGCTTCATTACTAATTGATAAACCAGTGGCTTCAGATGATGCCATTCCATTTAATGAATTGCTGATGATCCCCATTGACTGCATCTGTATTGAAAACAGGAAAAGAAGTACAACTCGTAACTACACATACAACAAATCTTTAAAATACTAGTGTAGAAATCGACCGAGGCATCGCTATGTTGGTCTGTTCGACTCCAGAATTTTCACATACTTATTGAAGATTACATGTAAAGTTCCTTACGTAGAATAACACTCTCTTTTTATCTTAACAGGACCTATACAACCTTTAGACTAGCCTGAAATGGTCTGATATAATAGTATATGCAAGAATATTGTGGTATAATTCCATCTGAGTTTAAGTAGGGGAACTGTTTGGTAGTCATTATTTCCTCTTGAAGTAATATAGCAAATCAGTCTTGAAATTTTTTAGCCATTTATTTTAATGAGTTCTGTGAAGGGAAGCTTCTAACAGGAGCGTTCACCACTGCTGTTTAACCTGGTGAACTCTGCAGGCTGTTCGCACCTCTCAGAGCAGGAGCTTCACAACAGAACCAAGCTTAGAACAAACGCCTTAAAGAAAAACACAGCTGCAAAAAATATTGGAATGTTTGCAAACAATTTGCATTGTTTGCTTCGTTTTTAAAATTATATTTCTGCCTTGTGGTATGTCCATAGTACAGAGAGGTCAAAATTTCAAAGCCTTCTTTCTGAGTAATTCCTTCGAAGGTGTTTTAGAAAAATAAATCAGGTAAATATACCAGAAGTCCATAGCTAGTTTAGAATTTGATGGTTTGCTTCAGTTACAGAATGAAGCCAACAAAGGTCAAGCTTTGAGGTCGAACACCTCTGAACTTTAAGGCCATTTTAACCCAGAACCAGAACTGGGAAGATGGACTTTTTCTGTTTGTAGCTCTCAGAGTCACCCTAATCGGGGCTGCATTTCAGAGCAATTCATCCTATTCTAGTGATGAGCTGCTTATCATCTTAAAACTTTTATTCCCCACCTGTGCTCATAAAGCTGAAAGGTGATCTACTAGTGTAAGATAGTTTATTATTCACTTTTTGGTGAAACAGACCTCTTGGCAGTGTAGCCATTTCAGAGAATGGACAGACAGCCCTCATTTGTTTAGCCAAAACTACACAGAAGTTTAGATATGAATGCAGAAGAAATACAAAGATCAGGACTTCTACCTAGTAATGAGAAGACAGAAATGGAAATAACAAAAAATTACATCATTACATCCAATAATTTCTATATGATCCGCCAGAATTTGGAGTGGAGTTTTTAAATTGTTTTGTGACTGGCATCTGACTTAAGCAATGCCACTGTTGTCTTGAAGAACTTATCCCAGCATAAAATTGTTGCCTTAGGAAGGAGCTCTTTGCAGCAGGCAGCAGTCATACTTGCATTACTTAGAATGTAAATACAAATAAAACTGAAAACAACAATTAAGTATTTGTCATGGTCTACCCACATGTCCTCTGCTGCCCTGGAGAAGTCAAGTCCTTACTGGCTCACATCTGAAGCTGTAAACGGCTCTAGCCTTCGTACTTGTGTTTTTCTTCCATATATTTCATATTAATAAAATATCGCTCTACACATATGGGCATATATAATGTCATCTACGTATCTGCCAATCCATAAACTAAGTCACATCCTTTGGCTGAAAAATTCCTATACCTGTAACGAAGTCCAGTGTTGCTGGATCAGAGCCTCTGTGGGCATAAAGGCTTCAGCCCAAGTGAGCGCAGACATTGCCCCCCGCCAAAAAATAAAAGCTACACCGAACATCTTACCTTTTCTGTTACTTTCTCAACTCCAGTCTTCAGCTCATGTACCATATTGCTGATTTGCTTAGCTTTGCTAAGGCTGTCATCAGGTAGCTCTTGGTGGTGCTGGTTAAAGTGGGAAAGTGGTTCTTTCCAGGCTTGCAAAAGTTTCAGTATCAAGTGAGTTAGTTCTTCTCTCTTAGAAATTAAAACAGTAGAGAATTTATCTATTAATTTGCAGCAGGTCATGTCACTGTTAGTCTCACTGTGAAATCTCAGTGGGATTAAGACTTACATCTTCAATTCCATAGTTTTCAAATATTCAGAAGTTAAGGGCCAGTCTGTCTCTGGTTATTTGCTTAGATATAAGCAACACCCCAAATTTGTATTTGTCTTGTTTTCAGCTTTCTTAGACTCCCTAAGCTCTGTCATACCTAAAACTGTGGAGTACAGCGTTAGCAAAATGGTGGCAAACCTATCAAATTTACTTGGTACTGAAAAAGTTTTCAGGAACTCCTGGGTGTCTCAAGAGCCCAAGGAGCCTCATCAAGACATCTCTGTTTGCTGGCATGGAAGTGCGGGTGTTCCCTCACACCTGCCGCGGTTACAGCTGTGTCGGTTAGCGGGTCACTGCAGACGCACTTCCCAGAAGGTGCCCGGTGGTCAGGACGGTTGCATCTCTAACAGAAACTCAATGGCCATAAGACTTCTCTTGCGATGTAAGTTCAGAAATAGGTTTGATGGGTTAAAGTTTCCTGAAGCAGGCAGGGCTTCATTTCCCATTGCCCTTCCAGGGGAGCTTCTAAACGTCTTGGGGGAAGCTCCTCCCACCATCACAACCAGAGAGCAAAACGTTAACATTTGTCTCCATCTGCCTTCTCCTAGAGGCAAAAGTTTCTCCTGCTGCTGTATCCTCGACTTTACAATCTGCTTTTTTCTGTGTCTAAAGAAACTCATCCTGCTCTCCTCTAAATTAATAACGATTTTTTTTCCTCTTTGCCATTACATCTGTCTAAAACAATTTGCTGTTCTTTTCCCCTTACCTAACGACCGATTCAGAGATAATGACTGTTATTTCTTTCTCCTGATTTCTTTTTGTACTTTGCAGTGACACTGATTAATTTAACTTACCTGTCACACGCACAGTTTTCTAAGTTTCTCTTCTACAGACTGCCACAACAAAATCGAAGGGATGTCTGTCTGTCAGTCATTCAGACGAAGTACTACTGCAATACCTCTATTATAACTAATAAATATGATTTAAGCATATGGAACCATATAAAGCTTTTTTTTTTTTAATGAACAAATTAATGATACATATACAACACCACAGTCATGTGCACCGGTTTGGGGTCAAAACTCATCAGCTTCTTCAATCCAAACTGCTGATGAAGCACCGGAGGCTCAAAAACCTCTCTGCCCACCTCCAGCCCGACTGGGGTGGGGGGACCACCGCAGCGTGATGGATGAGACATTTGGGGGCTCTGACGGGACGGGGCGTATCTTCCCCTTTCTTCAGGGGGAGGGAAGGAGGCGGTGTGACCCGCGGAGCCACCTCCCACCCCCCCAACCCCGCGGGGGTGCGCCGTGCCCCGCACCTGCCCCGTCTCCTCTCGCCGCCGCAGTTCAGCCTTACCGGGATTTTTTGGGCGTATTCTTTGCCGTTGGGGGTCAGCATCCCCGACGTGTGGCACCTCCGAGCCGGCCTCCCCAGCTCGTTGTCACGGGGAGGAAAGTTTTTTTCCTGGGGGGGAAGAAAACCTCAAGAAACACCGAGAGCACCCCACCCCCCATCCTCCCCGCCCCACCGACAGCCGCTCCCAGAGCGGCGGGAGCCCTCTCCGCGGCGGCGGGGCCGGTCCCGGCACTCACCAGCTCGTCGTAGAGCGCCGTGGAGAGGCTGTGGATCCTTCCCGAGTGCCGGATCACCCGGTCGAAGAGATCGGCCACGCTGAGGAGGCGGCAGCCGGCCTCCCCGGGGCCGCACACCAGCACCCACAGCAGCGCCAGCGCCGCGGCGGCACCTGCGGAGAGCCCGGCGGCGTCGGGGGGCGCGGGGCGTCGGGGGGGATGGCGCCCGGCCGACCCCGGACCCCTCCGCTCCGCTCCCCTCCGCCCCGCTCCGCTCCGCTCCGCCCTCACCTGCTCTCCCCGCCGCCCGGGACAGGGCCATGTCGCCGCGGAGCCCGCTGCCCGGCGCGGAGCGGCTGGGATCGGCCGGTGTCGGAGCTGCCCCCGCGTCCCCTATATATGGCGGGTGGGGATGTGCGTCGGCGGGAGGATGGGGATGGGGATGGGGGGGGATCTCCCGGTCGTGACGGGTCCCTCCCTGACGTGCCCAGCCCGCGGCCACCGTGAGCAAGCCGCCCCGCAGCGGGGCTCCCGGCTCGGCGGGCGGGCGGGCGGGAGCGACCCTGGCACAGACGGGACCAGCTGCCCCCCCCGACAACCCACAGGTCCCAGCAGAAATGTGTGTCCCAGGTTCTGTGGTGGGGCTGCTACCTCCCCACCATCACCCCACCACCACCCCAACCCCACCGCCGTGGGGCCAGGGCTGCCCTGGTGTCGCTGTCGCAGCCCCCCACCCCCGCCGTGGGCAAAGGGGGGCGGCTCCTGTCCCCGCACAGAAGTGGCGTGGCCAGGTCTCTACCAGCACGCCCACTGCCATGGGAGGGGGTAAGGATGTGAGAACTGAGACCAGGCAAATAAACTGCTCTTTCAGGATAGAGGGGGGTTTATTGAAGGACAGCAATGGGGCAGCATGGGGGGGTAGGAGAGAAGCCTGGCCTGATGACGTTAATCTCTTAACCGTCTCTTCTAATCTCAAGGTTAAGATCGGATCTGCTTTCCCTGGTGTCTTTCAGCTGGTCAGAGGTAAGACCACTGAAGGTGTGATAGCTGGTGACTGCAAGCTGGTGGTGCAAGCGTGCCTGAAGACGGTTGGTGATGCCCCATACGGCTCAAAAGTTAAGGGAGTAATACAGCAAAGCACTCAGATCAGGATCCCCAAAGCGGTGCAAGTCCTATGGACTCAGTTGCTGTCCTCAATTTCTAGGTGTGAGATCCTGAGCAACCCTGCAAGACATACAAGGAAAGTTGAGGTGTTTGTCATGAGGCTCACGACTCCTCACAAGTCAAACTAGGAGCTGCTTCAAGCTGACCAACAGGGGAACCTGGGTACAGGGTCTTTCTGCTGTTTTCTGGGTTTTGACACCCTACCCCTTTGAAATCTCAGAGTCTGGTAGAGCTGGAATTAAGCACCTTCTCTGCCTGTGGGTATTCAAATTTGAGGTTGGCCTGGGGACTGCCATAACTGGTGGCTCTTATGACATGGAGAATGAGTCAGCTCTGCCCTTCTTGTTGAAGGTTTTTCACTGCCAAGGGAGCAGTTTGCTTAGAAATGAGGATACATCTGACATTAAATTCTGCCCCTCTACGCTGCTCTCGTGAGACTCCACCGGGAGTACTGTGTCCTGCTCTGGTGCCCTCAACATAAGAATGACATGGATCTGTTGGAGTGAGTCCAGAGGAGATCCATGAAGGTAATCAGAGGGCTGGAGCACCCCTCCTATGAAGACAGGCTGAGACAGTTGGGGTTGTTCAGCCTGGAGAAGAGAAGACTCTGGGGAGACCTTATAGCAGCCTTCCAGTCCTTAAAGGGGGCCTACAGGAAAGCTGGAGAGGGACTTTTTACAAGGGCATATAGTGATAGGACTAGGGGGAATGACTTCAAACTGAATGAGGGTAGATTTAGAATAGATATTAGGAAGAAATTCTTCACTATGAGGGTGGTGAGATACCGGAACCGGTTGCCCAGAGAAGCCGTGGATGCCCTATCCCTGGAAGTGCTCACAGCCAGGTTGGATGGGGCTTTGAGCAACCTGGTCTAGTGAGAGGTGTCCCTCCCCATGGCGGGGTGTGTGTGTGTGTGGAGCTAGATGATCTTTTAAGGTCCCTTGCAACTCAAGCCATTCTATGATGCTACGATTCTATGAAATTTTCATTTTTCCTCTGTGACTACCCCAGCCACTATGCTACAATCATGTATATGTTTTCTAGCCCCTGAATCCCAGTTTCTTCCATGGAAAATGGAACGACCATACCTCCACCAGAATGATGAATAATGTCCCTCTCCCCCACCTTCTAAGGACAGCTGGGTGACTAGGACCCCCTCTGGAGGCAGAAAATGTAAGTTGGACTAGCTCTGGGTCAAGGAAAAAATGACCTTGGTCTCCTGTATTCTGTGTGGATGATAAAAAATTGGTAGAAAACCAGAAGAGGCAGCTACTTCTCTAGCCAAGTCTTAAAAGTAATTGTCACCTGCCACTACATTCTGCATGAAGTCAAGTGGCATTTCCAAAGGAATTATACTTTGAAAATAAGAGCTTTTCTAAGGAGTTAAGTGCCAGTTTCCAGGCTCTGAGTAGGTGTCTAAATGGCTGTCCACTGAACTCCAAAGCCTGTCAAAGCTGACACATTTTGGGACATGCACAGAATCAAAACATGGAGAGGTGAAGACCTTTAGTGTGAGAATGCCGGCAGAAGTCACTGCTAAGTACGGGTCCTGTTCGCCTGCTTGTGCTCTCTGCCTGGGTTTTGTTTACCTTGTTTGCATCTGTTTAAGGTCCCTTCAAAGTAAACCATTCTATGATTCTATGATTTGGCTTTTTGTTAACAAGACTGATTTTTAAGTAGGAAAAAAAGAGATTGGGATTTCCTTTCACCCAAAGGAAGGTTGAAAAGACAGCACATGAGAAGGAATATTCAAATACCTTTCTACATTGCCTTCCTTCATACAGACATCTCAAATGAAGGTTATTTCTCTCTGAGAGCAACCCACAAATCTTGTGTCCTTCTAGGGAAATTGTATTACCATGATGTGCGCTGAGCTAGCTAGATTTGATTTAGTTAAGTGAGTGCAATCTCTGAAAAGAACTTACTTTTTTCTTAACACAGTTGGATCGATATAAGCAAATACTAGAAATCTCCCTACTGGGCCAGTCCACACACTCCTCAGCCTCTACCAGCAATGCAGCTTGGCCAGCCCTTAATGGGCTTGCCCTTGGTTCAGCCCTTGGAACCTGGGTACAGGGTCTTTCTGCTGTTTTCTGGGTTTTGACACCCTACCCCTGATGGCTGAACCTACCCTTGGTTCAGCCATCTCTGAACCCAACAGACCGAACTCCCTTCTTCGAAATTTCCCAAAGTCACTTCTAAAGTTTGATAGCACCGTGGGTCTATAAGATACTTTTTATTCCTTATTTTTTGAATTCCTAAAATTAGTTTTAAAAGCAGTTCGTTAAGATGTGCCTAATGATCTACACTATTCAGCAGAGGTTGTTCTCATTCTCTTAGCTCTGCTTTATCTCTAATGAATAAAACAACACAGTTAATTTCAGTGGTTAGAGCTGTTGAGCCAGTGGGGCATCACACAGGAAGCCTTTGCAATAGCTCTGAGCTCTTTGGTAGCTGATCAGATACTTCTGGCTTGCGGTCCAACTGAAGGCTTGGAATATTAGTATTATTTCTGATAACTATCAGAAAATGAGCAGTGATGCGTATGACAGGATCTGAAACACAGTGATAGTGTGCATATGGGAAGCATGTAGACCAGTGACTTATTTTTATTGGCCAATAGCCATTTTCTTTTGGTTTTCACACGTCTTGGAGAAATCCTGACATATGCAAATTTTATCCTAGAAAAGGTTCCTTAAAATGTTAAGACAATTTTTGAGTTATGAAGGAGCTGTGAACTTGCGCTGTGCAAAATGTAAATGACTTGCACAGCAAAAAATGCAGTGCAACTTAGAGGAAAGAATCCACAGTAAACGATGAAGGTTCCAGTTTCTAAAATGAATGATGTTTTCTTAACCAGAGATATATCAATGTTCAAAGAATTGTTTTTCCTGACTCTTCACTGGTATTTTAAGTTTGTAGGTGACACCAAACCAAAAGAAGTCACTCGCATTGTAGAATTTAATGTGATCTTGAAAATTAGAGAAAGGGCCTGAAGAAAGTAGGGTACACTTCAGTAAAGAAAAATGCAGAGTACTACACATAGACAGGAACTTACAGAGAACAAGGCAGCAGGTGCACAGAAGGGGATCACAACTTGTAAGAAATAACAAGCTGGACCAAAGTCAGTAGTATCTTACTGTTGCTTTGAGTTGTTTAATTATTCATTTGTTTTGCAATCTGGGGTATGTACTTTGAAGAAGAGTTCTTCTGCCATACCTTGCGTTTGTAAGGCCTCTGCTAGAATACTGCGTTCAGTGTTGGACATCCCATTTCAAGAGACATAGGAGCCAGATGGAAAGAGCCCAGAGGAGAAAAGCAAGAATGACCAATGGCTAAAAAACCCCCATGGCCTACAAGGGAAGACTGAAGAAAGTGGAGTTGTTTACTCTTGAGCAGGGAAAGACGAGGCAAGGATACAGTTTTCAGCTGTGCGGAAGGTAGGAGCAAAGAGGAAGGGAATCAGTTATTCACCATGTTCATTATGGATACAAGATATAATGGGATTAAACTGCAATAAGGGAGATTTAAATTAGACATTAGAAAGAACTTCTCAATGGTTAGGAGAGTTAAGGACTGGAACAGATTGCTCAGGGACACTGTGAAATCTCCATCATTATCTAACCTTTCTTATAAACTTTCAAACAGTTTTCAGACAGTCAGCAGTGGTGTTCATCCCTCTGTAGGCAGGAGAGTGAGTGGGCAGATCTCTCTTCCTGCCAGCGTGTCAAAGTTTTATAGTGCAAGGCCAACTGGAGTTCATTATGTATTCAAAATCACTCCCAAATTTACATCTTGAAGGAGTAAAAGCTGAAATGAAAAGTTTGTTTCAACCAAATATTGCCCACTATTGATTTCCCCTTTTCTTATAACATAGTGACAGGCACCTTTTACGGCATGAGAAGGGGCAAGTCACATGCTTTCACTCTGGAAGTTAGTAATACGAGCTTTTGAATAAAACAATATGGAAACTATGTAGCCTGGATCTTCGAGTGAAATGAAAAAAGAGCTGACTACCCACTTGAAGGAGCTGGCCATTTTCTGAAGGCTGGATCACAGATCCCTGGTTTTTCCTAGTTCTGTAAAGAAAAAGGCATACTTCTGCTTTTATCACTTTGTGTAGAAGTGTTTGTTTTTTCTCTTCTCACTTCTAACTTCTCTGTTCTTCTGCCTCTCCTCTCTTGAAAAAAGCTGTGTCCAATTCAGTGTCTCCCACCCTCCAGTCACACACTAATCACTAAATTTACTGGTTTTGTCTTGATTTGGATTGCTCTTTTTTGTTGTGCCTTGAAAATCCAAAGACATAGACAATACAAGGTAAGTAAGAACAGATAGTATTTTTCATTGAATCAATTTATATAGCTGGAAAAAATGGAAACAAGCTTTTGGGCAAACATGACCTTTCTCAGAATGTAACTGAAAAATTGTCTGTTTGCCCAACTATCCATTAAAAATGAATTGTTAGCAAACCTCGTCTTGCTCTTGGTTGTATATTTCTTGCCTTTATATATTTCTTCTCCTCCTTTGTCTCACTCTTTCTTCACAGTATAAACATTCATTAGTCCCCTCATCTTGAAAGAACAGTCCTTGACTCCATTTGTCTCTCTGGGCAAAATCCTTCCTCACCCTCCATCTCTTTTAATAACTCTGCCCTCACTGAAAAGTTGTTTATGCTCATCAAATAGGTTTCTCTCCCTTTAATGCTCTTTTCAGTCATGTTCCTCTGCTTTGATCTTCACAATTTTCTTTTGTTTATAATAACTTTTTATAGTCAAAGCTCTCCATTGTCATCTTCTACAAAGCCTCCTGCTTTCCTTGTCCTCTCTTGGCTTCTACAACTGTACCCTTTGCTGTTTCTCCTGCTGCCTCTCTAGTTTCTTACTCAAAGAACCCTCTCCACCTATTCTCCAGTTTTATGTGAAGGCTTTATAGGAGTCTGTCTCTCATTTTACAATCTCATTAGCAAAAGCAAAAAATTCAGCTACTGCTTCTTACTGCCACTTGGAGCCTGCCTTCCTGCTCCATAGTGGTCTCCTTATTTCCAAATAGAAATCTCAGCTTGCCTCTTCAACGTGTGCTTTTGGGTGCTCAGCTTTCAGCTCAAACATATAAGAGCTAAAAAAAACAAGGAAACCACNTGGAGAGGTGCATGTATTTGGTATGTATGCTGGTGAGTGCTCGCCTCAGATCCGTGGCATTCCAGAAAGGTAGTTTGGTTAAAGACAGGCCTAGGCTGCTGGAGCTGCTTTCTGCATTTGTCATGTTAATTTGGGGAAGATGGTTCAACAGAATAAAGTGTGGCACCCTCAGCTCTCCTTCCACAGCCCCACTTTGTTCTCTTCTGCATTCTCTTGCTTATGGCCTTACTCTGACCCAAGGAATAACGTCCAGAAAAGATGTGATCCTCCTTTCGGCACTCTGGAAAACGAGGCATTGAAATAAGAATTTTTCCTGTGGGGTGTGAGGCCTTTATGGGACAAACTTCTAGAGGGAAGGATCTTGTCATCTTTCATTTGCAAAATACTAAAGAAAAATGTATGTTCAGAGCATGCAGAGTGATTCTCTTCTAGTCATTCAGGATAGGATCTCTCTCCTCCGATTTTAGGCATCTAGAGTTTAGAAACGGATGCGTTCTGAGGTTCATCTGGAGATAGGTGTTCATCACTAATCTCTTGAGGTGCCCGGTTTTGCCTGTTGATTGCCAGAGGAGGTTAGTAAGTTAGGGCAGAGAAATCTCATTTTCTGTTTGCAAATGTAGACCTGGAACTGGTGGAGCATGTGCTTGACACATCAAGTAGAGCAGGAGTGCTGCTTCTCTTGCTACTCCTCTCCTGGACAACCTGTTACAGATGTTGCATGTTTGCCTCCTCTGAGGCCACAGATATTATCCTGAGCAGCCAGGAAAACATCCTCCTTACTATTTGTGACAGTGATGGTAGCACACAAGTAGAGAAAAACAAGTTTTTGAAATACCTGCTCTATTCTAACTCTCTGGAGAAGATTGCCAACCACATCCCGGGCTGCATCAGAACAAGCATGGCCAGCAGGTTGAGGGAGGTGGTCCTGCTCCTGTGCTCCACTCTGGTGAGTCCCCATCTGGAGTACTGTGTCCAGCTCTGGAGCCCTCAACACAAGAAGGATGTGGACCTGTTGGAGCGAGCCCAGAGGAGGGCCACAAAGATGATCAGAGGGCTGAAGCGATTCTCCTGTGATAGGATGAGAGAGTTGGGGTTGTTCAGCGTGGAGAAGAGAAGGTCCAGGGAGACCTTATTGCAGCCTTTCAGTACTTAAAGGGGACTTATCAGAAAGATGGGGAAAAACTTTTTAGAAGGACCTGTTGCGACAGTACAAGGGACAATGGTTTTAAACTAAAAGAGGGCAGACTTAGACTAGATACAAGGAAGAATTTTTTTAAAATGAGGGTGGTGAAACACTGGAACAGGTTGCCCAGAGAGGTGGTAGATACCCCATCCCTGGAAACATCCCTCTGAGCAACCTGATCTAGCTGAAGATGTCCCTGCTCATTGCAGGGGAGGTTGTGGAGGTTGTACTAGATGATTTTAAAGGTCCCTTCCAACCCAAACTGTTCTATGAGTCTATGATTAATTCCTTAGCTGATATGCTGACTACTCATCAGAATGAACTGCTGTGCTATTTTAGAGAACTGTATGCACATAAAGATTAAGTAAAACCAAAGATATTTGGAGCAATCTTTTTTGAACATAAAGATAAAATTATACATTTAATGTTTGTAAGAAGTGCCTCAACTAAAAATTCATTCTTTAGTGCATGATCAAAATTATTTGGACATAAATTTCAGGCAAGGTCATTACTCCAAATCTGAGATTTTTAGGGAAATCTCCATGATACACTGGAGGCAATCTCAAGGCGATACCCCAGTGCCTGCTGAAATCTCTAGTTGGCTTTGGCTGACTGTAGTAAACACTGGGTTAGACCATCATGCTGGTATAGCTCTATTAACTTGAATGAATTTACTTTTTTGTTCACACTGTTGTCACAGAGATGGGGTTCAGGTCCTGAGTGTGTATTAGTGATAAGCATGAACAGTTGAAAATGAATGGTAACCCCCGGGGTTAGTTCTGTAATTAATACCCATCTAGAAAAAATACACCTTATGTCCTTTAATTAGGAAATCAAATTATTTAGAGCATTTAGTGAAGTAGGGAAGAAGACACTAGCATTACCCTATGCATATTTTGTTTTTTTCAGGACTGTCCACAGGTTTGAAATGATGCTTCATTTAAATTGTGACTTCCCATCTGCCACCATATTGAAATCATCATTGCAGAAGAGAAGCATGTCAGTGGTACCAAAGGTCCAAGTTTTTTTATGAGTGTAGTGTGGACATAAGTTAGCTACAGTTCCTTTAACATCTGGCTAGTGTCAGATGTTGCCAAGCTTGTCTTCCCCACAAGCATAATAATATTTTACAGCACAGAGCAGTTGGCAAGATCTCAAGCTTTGTTTTTTTATAGTAGGACTCATAAGCAAAATGACATAAATATGCGAGCCCTCCATTTTGTCAAATACTTTGTAATTTCTGCTACATTCTTTTCATATTTTCAAGTATTATAAAGAAATTTGGTATTATAAAATGCTCCTTACTGCAGCTGAAAATACTAAGTATGGTATGGAATCTTCCTTCGCACTCCTCATGCATACAAGCATAATAGGCTTTAATGACATGACTGAATGGTATTTTTTTCACATGGTTTCTGCTTGGTTTAGTACACTGTATCCACAGCCACTGAGTTTTGGTTTTCTCTTGTTTCTCTTGCTCCTGTGCCTTATTTACTGAACACTGTTCAAACCCATTCTGAATACATAATCATTTTTCCTCTTGGATGCTCTCTGTTGCTCTTGAATATCTCTGTTTGTTCACAAGTATTAATTAATTTATTATTCCAGCATATTCCTGAGGTGAGGGGATCCTATCATACCCATTTTGCAGATAAGTAGAGAGGCACAGTGAATTTACAGGTGAGTGAAGAGGCACAGTGAAATTACATACTCATTTGGATAGTCAATTTGCAATGAAAATGATACAAACAGTCTTGAGGAATAGCCTCACATCAGATTATGAAAAACTTCATATATAAGTACTACCTTTACTGAATTCAGATTAAAAATATTTTGTTTATGTCCCAGCTCTGCTGTTCTCAAGAGATTTTTTCCCCCACTACCATAGGGGAAAAATATGTAGTTTCACCCAGCTCTGCTTCAAACCCTGAGGTCTGTTTTTAGACTTTCTTCTTTTAAGGTAAGAAATTGATAGCAGTGGTGAGTTGTCCTCCGTTTGTGGGGAAAGTGTGAAGATATTTGCTGACACTAAGGTGATGCTAAGTGAGACCTGGGAAAATTTTGTTCCATCTCATGTTGTAAAGGGGCTGTGCTGTAGTCAGATAGAACTGATCTCAGGTTTAGTCTTGTCTCTTTGGTACTGAGACCCTGACACATGGTAAATATTCCCTTCAATAAATATGCCTGGTATCTGGATATTTTCCCCAGTTCTCCCCTGCCTTCTTGTTTTGAGATATCTGTTCAGCCTGTTGCATCTTTTCTTCCTATCTCTTCTAGCAGTCTTTCTCCTCAAACTTAGCTTCTAGTTATCCTGTCTGCCCCATAACCTGTCTTCATTAATCCCTAATCTTCATTCCCTTCCTTGCACCAGACTTTTTCACCCTATTCTATTTGCCTTCTCACTAGTCAGGCCTGAAGCTTGATAGGACATACCTGAAGCTTGGTAGGACAAATTCAGGTCCTGCTTTCCTCCACTTGTGCTTCCCAAACTGTTCAACACAGCACTGGTTCATATCCTCTCTGTATTTGAATTGTTCAAATTCCTCTTCCAGGGTTTCAGAGCACAGCATGGAAGCAGAAGCGATGCAGATGAGATGTTGCATACTCTGGATTCAAGTGTTATGGCCAAGGTCTTTAATCCTTTAATCTTCTCTGTGATGGAGGATGCTGAGTGGAGGTTGGATCACTTGAAAAGTTTGCAGCTAGTTCCAAGAAGGTTATATTGCATGTATGCAGAGAGTTTTCCTTTCCCAAAGGGTTACGATTTGACCATATGAGGGTGGACTTGCACAAGAATAAAAAAAACCTATACCAGATATGAAAACAAATCCTGATATCATGTGTCCAATCTCTACTTTGAAAGAGGACGGTGAAAGGAGAGTACTGGAATTTTATAAAGCAAATGTTGCCTGATCTTTCTGGAACATAAGTGAAACAACCTTTCCCCCCCCTCCCTTTGTTTAGAAAGATCCCCAATGATTCAGGCTGAAGTCCTTCAGAAAATCAACAAATCTTCACCAGATCCTGAATATTTGGTCATTTCAATCTGAAAAAGCAAGGCTTGGGAAATTATAAGGAATCAGGAACCAGGAAAGTTTGCAATCTCCTTTGTGATAGGCACTGTTATCTGCCCGGATTACAATAAAAAATGGCAGAAAAAGATGAGAAGTCATTTTTAATATGCAGTTCCCTAATCATCTTTGAAGGCTGTGTATCCAAGATGC
Organism: Anarhynchus alexandrinus; assembly: GCA_008711295.1. Classification (NCBI taxonomy): domain Eukaryota; kingdom Metazoa; phylum Chordata; class Aves; order Charadriiformes; family Charadriidae; genus Anarhynchus; species Anarhynchus alexandrinus. The sequence goes on from VUYV01000315.1 coordinate 246,905, forward strand.
TCTTCAGTCATGACACCTTCCTTGCTTCTTCTTTGTTTAAGGGAGGGTGGCTGAGCTGCTTCCTTGAGTGATATTTTCTTATTTAGCCCACTAAGAGGCCAGTATGTGGGCCAGTGAGCATGGGTGGAGTGGAACAAGGTATGGAAACTATTTCCTCTCTCCAGTTCTCCAATTCATTCATTCCAAGGAGGAATGCAAACGAGCAGCTGGCCCCATCATACCTGCAGAATGAAAAGCAAGGAGAAAATTAACTTTTTTTTTGTTTGTTTTTTAAACTTTTCCTCAACGTATGTAGACTAGCCAGGAGTTCACACTTCCATATGTGACAGGAGCAGTCTTTCCTATTTTCCTTGACAAATGTTTTTCCTGGATTTGCACTACTGCTAAGTTTCCCTGTCCTGAAGCTTACAGGACTTCTATGTAGGACAACTTATAGCTTGTAGCTGTCCTGTATGTGACTTCTGCTGAACAAATTCTGTTCCCTTAACTCAAAGGGTTTTCTCGTCCATGCTCACCACACCAGCAGTACTCAGGGGTTGGGGCAGGCAGAGAACCAGATCTCTTTCTCATGGGAAGTACTGACGGTATGCACTATCCCACTTTGGGGTTAGGAAGTGTTTTTTTGATTGTTTACAGGTGGAAGAAACACTAAGTGGAAAAGTGACCTATCCAAGGTGGTGCAAGGAGTTTTCCTGGCTGGGAATAAACCCCCTGCCCTTTGCTCCCATACTCTAACCTCAGGAATCCTTCTCTGAACAGACTGGGTGCTCCTTGCTGAGGCAGGATCGGTGCACATGCTTCTGACATTTATATTCTGGGATCTATAGGACGTTCCGAATTATACTCTTGTAGCTTTTTAATAAATATTGTAAAAAGTGACCAATTATTCAGAATCAGAAAAGAAAAATTGCTCCTTCTTGTTCTCTTAAGGTTGTTTTTCTAGATTTTTTTTTGTGTGTTTCCAAATCACTGACTTGTACTTCCATTTATATTCACATGCTTATGGGCTTTATTCTTCTGCCATTCCCTGACTGCGGCCACGTGACAGCATAACGATAGTGACAAAGCCTGTAGGTTTTCTTACCAAACTGCTGCAAACCATTTAATAGATTGGAATAAGTGGCTAACCTTCCACTTTCTTATGTAAGATGATGAACATAGATTATTTATAGAGGCTGCTGTCTCTAAATTTGTTTACTGTCACATGGAATATGTGTCTGTCTTTCACGTGTCTCTGTCAAAACTCCTTGGAAAAAATCAACCTACTACCAAATGCTAAGAACTCACTGGTCCTGTTGTGTGTTGTAGTTGACAAGGATGAAAAATGACATACTTATAATAAAACAAATTGGAATGAGTAATTGTGTGTATATATATAATTATCGTGCTCATATGTTTACATCTAACTCATGCCAAAGGAAATCATTAAACACCAAATTACTGTAATGTAAGTTAAGGCTTCATTTCAGCGTTTCCTAATAATCCTTTGGGTTCCCAGGACAGGAGTTATTTAAAATGGGTGGCCACAGTATCCTTCCAGAAGGGAGAAGCAGTCATGCAAGGTAAAATTTGCTTTCCCCTGCTGTAACTGACCTTTGCGTGAAAGAAGTGTGGAGAAGTAAAAGACCTCCTACCCTGAGCCAAGCATAATCAGGCAGGAGTACAAGATCCTTCCAGTCTACTCTCCTCATCTTCTCCTGTTTCTTAGAGAAGGAGTAATCATCTTTACTACACTCCATACTGGAACTGTAGGATCTATGCAACTGCAGGGTTCTCTTGGACTGTGCTGCGGAGGTCACAGTGTCACATCACTTGCTAAGATCTCCACAGCTCTTGGGAGCATCCCTTTTTGCTCCAGCCAAGCCCAGGATGCAATGGGAGCAGGAGGCTCCTCATCTGGTGCTCCTCATGCTCCATCGGCACTACAGCCCTGTGCATATCACTGTGCCTGGTCCTGTCAGGAGCCACTGCTGTTTGAATGACAGAGTTCAAATCAAAAGTGATGGGAAGAGGTCTTACCCAGAAAATGTTTCTGAAAATGCCTGCCAATGTCACTGATTTATATACCACACACCCTATCACCTCTTAGTCCATATCTGCTGCCAGGGATGAGTTGTTCCAGCTGCAAGTAGGCAGGGTAGAGACTGTCAGAAGAAAGGGGAATTGCAGCTTCAAGCAGTCCACAGCCAAGCACACTACTGGCACAGAGGAGACTTCTCCTCCTCCTGACTCCTCTCTGGTATCCCTGACCACAAGACTGAATAGAAAGGAGAACGACGTGAGCAGAGAATGTGACCAAGGAAAGGGCTGCTATGGAGCATAATGCTTTGTGTTTCTGATTAACTCCATGATGTTACAAGATGCCCAGCCTAACCAGTGTGGTGTGGTTTGTGGTCTGATAGCCTCATTCAGCCACATCCCTTTCTGAGGGGTTTGTAAGTCTGTCTAAGGCATAGGTGGCTGGCTGCTCGGAAGCCTTAAGGCATATCCAAGTAATACCCAACTCTTATTGGGTGTCCAACATGGTAAAGAATGTGCTGTTGAAAGAAGGAAAAATAGTGGAAAAAATGGTATGGAATAAATTGGCTTGGGCTAAGAGAAAAATCTGGGAAGGAAAAAGTAAACAGTTAGAGTAACAAAAAACATAAGCACAGCTGGAAGTTACTAATGGACTTTCCTGCAAAAATGGCTCTAATTGCTTTTCCCTGCAATGACAAAGAAAAATGTGAAGCCTGGAAGGAATGGGACAAATAGGAAGGGAAGCAATTCTGAGGGCTAGGTGCCCTGGTGAGAGGAAAAGGATCCCAGAGGAGCCAAAATGTTCAGCATTTCAAGTTCACTGCACAGACTGATCTGTCACTCAGCAAGTGAGAAGAGTGAGCAAAGTTTTCCTGAGCTCTGAGATAGGCCAGAGAAAGCTTTGTGTTCCCATCCCTTCTGATTTACATTTCCCATTTATTTGACAAGCAGACTGTTAATAGTGTTGATTTTTTCTTTTATAATGTCAGCTGAAAAGATTTCTGTAGGAAGAAAAAAGAGAAGAAAAGACAAGTAGACTGTTAATAGCGTTGATTTTTTTTTAATGTCAGCTGAAAAGATTTCTGTAGGAAGAAAAAAGAGAAGAAAAAACAGGACTATACTTTTCTCAGCATTGTCCGATGGATGTGTCGTGGGAGTTTTCAGTTGTTCTTAGGTATGCAGGTATTTTAGTTCATGTTTGTATAAAAATGAATGAACCATCACATGATCACATGGAACACTGTATGTGGCATGAAGAAATAAGTTATAATTTTGTGTCATCAGCTATAAATGGTCTTTAAGAACTGACAATTCCTATCAGTTGAAAATTGTCCTAGACTTTCTAGTGGAACATGTGAACCCTGAAGGAACTGTTACTGGCAGACTCATTAGCAAATGCTCATTTCTTTAAACTACAGACAGAATATGTTGACAGTGAAACTTAATTTCCAAGAATGTATTTGCTTTAGAATTACTGAACCAAATACTGGGAGACTTTTACAGGGAAGTGCATGGTCACACCATCTTTCTTATTTAAATGGGGTCATTAATCATCGTACTACAAATCCAAAGCTTAGCAAGAACAGTTCTGGTGTTTTAAATGTGTATAGATTTTGAACTATAGCTATTTCATCATTCTTCTCTCCTATTGTCTCATTAATATTTTCCTCTCTATCTCCCACTGTCAGGTCTATCGTGTAAGTGGATGTAAACTTACAAGGCACTAAGTGTGTGATTAAGTAGCCGTAAGGAGTTATAGTAACTATTTGCAGTATAGGTAAGCCTGCAATAATGTAATTAAAATGGTGTGATTGTCTGTTTCTTTGTCAGTGGCAGTGTATGTCTTTAGGAGGCAAAAACTGTCAAAGAAAACGATTATAAAGACATTGGCTCCACATATGGAAAGTCTACGTGTGACTAGGAATGTGTGCTAGTTGGACTGCTCAGTCTGGCAGCTGTAGGATTACCCAAAGTTACACTTGAATACCTTTTTGAACTGAAACCTGAAATCTTAAGGGGTAGGTTCAAACAAGACCTTCTGCAGCTATGGAGAATCCAGGCCCAATACGGTGGTGGGAAGGACTGATGGCACCAAGGAAGCTCTGCAGAACCACCATATTTTAGGACACGGCAGCTGAAATTAAATACTCACAGCTGCAATTTTCCTTTTAATTGGAATTGTCATTCGCATCCAGAGCCAATATAAAATTAACTCCAGGTGAGATTTTAAAGCAGTTCTTGATTTGAAGTAGTGACTACTTACAATACTGGAGTATTATAAGCATGAGTATTATTAAAGTCTACAGTGCTTGTGAATAGGTTGATTTGCTATTTTTTCTGTAGTTTGCATTGCCTGTCCTTTAATGGGAGAGATCTGTGTTTTGGAGTCACACTGTTGCCTAAGTAGTCTGACATTTATCGGATGATTTTTCAAAGGGCCAGAAAAACAGAAGAGCGAAGAGATGGGAAAGTCAGTGGGAGCTGGAGTCAGGGTCTTTGGAAATGTTCTCTTTAATTGTTTTTTAGGCAATGGGTAAATATTGTCTGAGAAGTTCAGTCTATTGTTTAACAAGTTAATATTTTGTCTTTGCCCATTAGCAAATATTTGACTCATACAATTCAAATCATTAGAAGTGTGCTTCAAGCATGAACACGTGTGGAACTAATTTTTGACTGGTGTCCTTATCATGTGGTAGATTTTCAATGGTCAGGAGGCATCGAATGAGTCACTTCATAACGCAAGGTTAAATAAGGATGACCTTTACTAGGGTTTATTCTGTCTTGAAGGGAAGGGGGTCACAACATGGGTTTTTCTCCATTGCTCTGTAAATGCACCTTAATTTTGACTTGCAGCACTAGCCTCTAGTTAGGCAACAGGGAATTTTAGTTTTATACTTAATTAGTTTTTAGTCATCCTTTGACGTTGGATGCTGGCCTTACCGCTTTTGTCGTAATTTGTGGTATTTGTCAGTTACATGACAAAGTGAAGTTGATTTGAATGAAAGGCAACCAAAGGCCACCAAACTCATGTCAGTTACAAGCAATAAATCCAAAGACAGTATAGTATTAGTGGTTTATCTTCTTGTAACTAGATTTTTTCTCCAATACCGACCATGCTTCTTATCTACTGCACATGGTTTGTGTTGCCTTTGCTGTTAGTTCAGTTTTTTATCATAAGTATTTGACACAGCTTCTCTGACCTCCGTGGGGCTGCCTTTGCTTATAGCAATGGATCTTCCAACTCTAACAGCAAAGTTTGATACTTTTGCCTTGCAGTTTAGAGTTTCTTTCTCTCTTCTGCAGATAAATACTCCATAACACTTCTGAAGAGAGAAAACCAAGGCGGAGATCAGTGAACTGAGCAGAGGTGGGCGTTGGACAGCAAAAGCAGTACTTCAACAGAGCTATGGCGAGGTATTAGAGATGAGCCAGACGGCCTTCTGTTATCCACCCCACTCAGCCATTGCCTCTGGGGGCAAAAAGCGGTGGCATAGCATTTTGCACTCAATTTGAAGAGCTTAAGGAGGATCAAGGACCAGGATGGCAAGGCTGAAGGTGATTACAAAGTGTCTCTGATGAATATGGTGTTAGTACTGAGCAACTTAAAGCATACAGTGACACCGAAGCTGTTGAAAGGCAGCTTCAGAAAGAACAATAACCAAGAAAGAGATGCAAAAAACTATAGCGGAAATGGGAAAGGAGGATAACAAAGTATAACCAGCCCTGAGGAACAGCGTGACTGTCTGCCCTGTGGCACCATTTAGCAATGAGGATGCCCTGACACAGGACAGTAGTACAGCCAGATCTCCCCAGCACGGTCTCTGGGAAGCGGGTGGAGGGGACACGATTCAATGAAAACCCAAGGGGGGAAGATGAGGCCATTCAGTCAATTTGTGAGGATATTTGTGGACCGGGTTGGAAAACAGAGCACTATTAAGAGAGAGCAGATGGAGAAGAAAAGTGCAGGGCTGGCTCACTTACGAGCAGAGTGGGTCACTGAAGGTGGCAGAATTACTACAGATGGACGGATAATGTTTGTTTTGGCTTGCTGAAGTCAGCAGGCCATCCACTTTGATGAAAGTTGCATGACATTTTCATACAAGTGTAAAGCTAACTGAAATTACATGGAATTCAACAGCTGAAAGCAAAATCATTTTTCAGTCCTTCTGGGAGGAATATATCAAACCCAAATAAATGTGGCAGTTTCCTGATGCAATGGAAAGAATAGCTCAATATGACTTCTAAACATCCAAAGAATCATCTGGCCAAAGCAAAAAGCCATTCAAACAATGGGCCCTCAATTGAATGTAAACATGCCAAGTCTCCATGATATTTGTAGAAGATGTTTTGGTTTTAAGTGTGTATATATATATTCCTCTTTTTTTCCCATATAAATGTAAAAGATGAAGAATGACTTCAAAATAAACACCTTTATTGTTAGAAGAGTTTAGCATTTATTCAATTATGAAAAATATTTTAAATTATATTTACAGTCATGAGGCAGTTACTGAAGAAATTATTTCGCAGCTTCCTAAAAACTTCACAAAACTTCACACTTTCTTCCCTTATCAATTCTATAATCTGTCATTAACTGGAAAACGCCAGGTTTTGGGGGGCAGCTTTTCTAGCAGTTTGTGTAATAGGGAAAATAACCTGAAATACATTAAAACATTTGTGGAGATTAGTATTACAAGCTGTAAATTGTGTGAAATGTTTCTAGAGGAAAAATTTCTTCAACAGATCAGTGCTCATGTTTCAGTTCAGCCGAATGGCAAAAGAAACAGCGTTTTGATATCTAACTCTGCATTGTGGTCACAAGCAACACTTGTGTTTGCAATCAAGGAGCTAAATGTCAGCACTCTGCTTTTTATTCAGATATGAACGCAGAGGTCCTGGTGAGGGCTCTTTGGAGATGTGACCTACATGTCTAGCATGTTACTGATAATACATTTTTAAAGACAGAAAGGTAAAGGAGAAATTGAGATTCAGACCTAGCTATAGCAGTTAAAGCAAAGTGGCTGCTGGGAAAAGGGTCATGGCTTCAGGAGTTGCTTCACGGCAAATTTATGCCTCTTGCCTGTAAAGACATATGTAGATAGTTAACAGAGGATTGGTAAAAGTACAATATATCCTAGAGTAAAGGAAAAAACCCAACCTCCTGAACAAGCAAACCCTTCTTTCTTTAATGTTGAGGCTTTTTTCTTTGCCCAGGTGAACACTGAAGAGTATTGCATTTCATTCCTCTTTTATCTCCTTCTTCCCCTAAAAAGAATTTGAAAAGAGAAAGAGACAGGCTATATTTTCATGTGGAAAAAAACCTCCAGAAAATTTAGAGCAGATTTTTTTTCCCAAAAAGTGTTTCCATAAAGGCATTTAGTTTTATTGACTTTGGCAGGATAGTTGTCTCCTTGAATTATGCAGAGTGTTGGGGTTGTATGTAAATATTTGAAAGGCTGGGGCTATACTCATTGTCTTTAATTTCTGTTGGACCAACTGGATGTCAGAGCATGAGTCTTTAGACCATTGTTTGTTATGAGAAAATTTATACTAAAACAAAGCTCTCCATTAGACCCTCTCAGCTTTATTACCTTGTTTATCCACCCGCTCTTTCCCTAAATTTCAGTTTTACTCTATTTTTTTTTCTAGACGTGTTTTGTCATTAACAGGTTTTCTGGATTGCTCATCTTTTAATTCTGACCTACTCAAGGCTTTCATTAATCCAAACATACTTGTATTCCATGACTGGATGATATACCCTGCATCTCCCAACTCAATGGTTATAACTGTTGTAAAATATCAGCAATTTCATCCTCTTGCCCAATCCATGTCAGTCTAGTCCTGCAACGTTACACTTAGGTTTCACATTGTCCACGTTTTCTACCTACGTTTTCTTTCTTTTCTTTTTCCTTTTTCCCTTTTCATTGCCAGGAACTGTAAATATCTCTGTCTCTAGCACATGTTTAGCCAGCATCATCACACACGCCATCCTCTTTCATTAAATACCTGTAAGAAGAACTAAGACTGATCTAAACAACTAACATATCATGTAATGCTTTTCACCTGGTTGTGAGCATGCTGGAATTAGATCTGACAGCAATTAAATGTTCTCAGATTATCACATGTATGAGTTGAACCTGATCTCTGCATGCTTTTTCTCTGCCTTCAAAAATTGATTGTTACTGACTGTAATGGGCTATGCAGTTCCCAATGGTTGGAATGCTCAAAAAAAGCACAGTGTCTCCAGCTACCTGAATAATAGCCACTGGATATGGAAAGAATCATAGAATCATAGAATCATAGAATGGTTTAGGTTGGAAAGGACCTTGAAGGTCATCGAGTTCCAACCCCCCTGCCATAGGCAGGGACACCTCCCACTAGACCAGGTTGCTCAAAGCCCCATCCAGCCTGGCCTTAAACACCTCCAGGGATGGAGCTTCCACAACTTCTCTGGGCAACCTGTGTCAGTGCCTCTCCACCCTCAGGATGAAATTTTTCTTCTTAATATCTAACCTAAATCTACCCTCTTCCAGTTTATAGCCATTCCCCCTCATCCTATCACTACATGCCCTAGTAAAAAGTCCTTCCCCAGCTCTCCTGTAGGCCGCAATAAGAAAACTTATGATTCTTTAAAACAAAGGATTCAACAACTTGCTTTAATGATTTTTCCACTCCATGCATCAGAACTAACAGACTATGCAAGCAAATAAGTGAATGTTGCTTTCCTTCTGTGTTGTTGGGACTGCCTTGTTGAGAATATCTGCAGAGTGATGACTACTTTATCGAAGCACTGATATGACAAACCAGTATATATGAGATTTTCTAGCCCATTATGATTAGGTATAGGAACACATCCTAGGGGAGCTCAGCAGGGATTTGCAGAGCCTGAATGTACTCATGTGAGGGATGGCAGTGCCTCTAAACTAAAGATTCACAGAGAAAGATTTCCAGATTTCTTCCTGGTGCCAGGGCAGGTTCAAGTGGCAGCTGTTGTAGCAGTATTTCTGAAACAGATTAAATGCTTATTCAGCAAAACTAAAAATTCTTACTAGGACAAAACCTCTCAAGGCAACTACAATGTAATAGTCAATTTTTTGTAGTTCTTTGTATGACATTCTGTGCAGGCAATTTTATGAGATATATATAATGGAAATGTATAATGGAAATGTAATAGAAACCCTGGAGGTCATCAACGTAACCTACCTAAAATGATATATCTTCATCTGTGCGGGAGAAAGAGATGTGGAAATGCTGGGGCTACAGAGTGAAGAGAGTCTGGTGTCAGGATCATCACACACAAAAAAACACTGAGGAGTTTCTGGGCTGGTGTCAGGGACAGGTATCAGGTGTTGGACGCATGGTTATGGTACTGTGAAAGCAGCCAGGCTTTCTGAGGGTGCTGTGGATGCCAGAAGCACCCTGAAGATGTGAAGTTGGGACTGTTGTTTTTGGGAATGGTACCTCAAGCTACTGATAATGTTCAGAAGTTTGTATGTTTCCACTGCTTAAAGCACAGATCTTTTATTGGGGCGTTTGACATCACAACTCAGTGGAAGAAGCTCTTTCCTGCCAACAAGACACCACTTCTAAGCACTTGGGAAATCCTTCATGGAAATGCGACGAAGACTAGTGAGAATCACTACCTTGTACCTCTTTTTAGAAAACCTCTAGCATAGGATGCTTATTCCTTAAATCAGCTCCTGTGTTTAATTTTCAAGGCTTTTCTTTTCCCTCTTAGCCACAAGCAGTAGCCTATTGACAATTTAAAATGCGTTTGCTGCCACACGATGGCACTGCAATCCTTTCGATAACAACGAGGGACGGTGGCAAACTTTATTTTCTCTTTCCAGACAGAAACTTTCAGAACACCCGCACAAAATAACGCTTTCGAGAGACTGTTTCCAACAGCTTTTAGAGTTTAAGGAAAAAGGGCATGATAGCTGTTTTAACTGTTATAATTCACAATTATGGCCAAAATAATTCCTCCTCTGCCTGAATGTGCACAACTGCTGTTTAATTATTGGGCACATAAAACTAGTTCCATTAAACAGATCTGTACAGCGAATTCGGGATTTTGCGGTGATACACTTTATATGCATCCCAGATGGCTGCAATATATGGATGGCTTATTATAGTACATTTCTTTTGCGTTTACCTAAATGCAATCTCCTGCTGCCTGGAAGAAAGTTGGATCTCAGAGTGTGCCTAAGTGCTTTGTGGAAACAAGATCCTACACCACTTTCTAGCTTGATGTCTGGCACTTCCTTAGCTTCCCCAACCTCCCTGCCGCAGTGTAAAATTAACTACAAGAGCATTGGGTTTTATTTTTCTTTTGTCAGTGGCCCAGAAGTTTCCATCTAGGTACCAGCTGCGATAAATTCTGTGAAGAAATGAAGAATCCCAGGTCAGAGAATGAACCAAAGATGTTAAGGTAAGAAAATAAGATGAACCAAAGACCACAGTTCACTCCTCCAAATGCTTCCTTCATAGAGCTGTGGTAAGCTCTATGATTTGGAAAGTTCCTTGAAGGAGTTCTCCATTCTTTTTACGTACAGCCAAAGACATTCAAAGATAGTTTGAAAAGATTAACTTAAAAACCTGCTTTGTGGTTAAGGATTTAAAACACAATGCCTTCCGTCAGTGTATAATCAGCATATAATAAAGGCAATGAAGGAGACACAAATTTGTCTAATTAAGTATAATAAGGTATGCCAAAATGTCTCATTTTTGTTGTTGCATTGACTTGCAAAAGCTCCTTTAGGTAGGACATGGTTAAAGTCTGGGCTTGGCACTTAAAAGCAGCTGAGTGCAATTCTGCTCACTGCCATGCTTCGGTATGACCTTGGAGTCAAGGAGATGCAGAGAAGAACAGGGAGAGTAGTTTTTCTCTCGGTGTCTCAGTTCTCATCTCTGAAAGCAGAATTACAATTCATCCCCGCTTCCTCATCTGGATATCTCACCTATTTTGAACATAAGCGCTTTAAACGCTTCTGTTTCTCCACATTTGCAAAATTTACCTGACTAAATTGTATCTTCCAGCTACTACTGTGATACAGTTAACAACGCAATTAAATGCACTATCATTGTAAGAATTAAACTTGGGTGTGACTTGGCATTCTTGTGTTAGATAAGACATTTTCTCATGTATTTGTTGTACCAGTTCAGTGTTATACACTGTCCTTATTTAGGTGCTTGCTAATATGGAGATTTTTTTTTCCCTTCAGCATACTTCAACTCACCATTTTTCTCTAAAAACAACACATTTCTCTGGCAGTATAAAGTGTTACAAACAGGCTTTTCATTTAGCTGAATTACTATCAACCGTCAGGACAGGTGTAAGCGAGGTTAACGGGAGCTACGGTGACATGTTCATGGAGGAGTGCATTCTACTACATGCTCTATAATTGATAAAACAGTTCAGCTTTGGGGGAATTGCTTTCATAAAGTTTATCTTTGTTCATAAAAATAATACACTGTTGATGCATGAGAGCCACCATTTTTTCAACTTTACACCTTTTCAGGCAAGCAGAGCACAAAGCTTCCTTTAGTGGCTTGCAAGGACCAGAAGCTGCAGTACCTGCTCCGTGGTCTGCCTCCATCTCCTCAGCAAATGCCCCACAGCTGCCTGGTGCAGCGTTCCCTGCTTCTGGATCCACTGAGGGATCCACTCTACCTGCTGCCAGAGACCGATCCTGGCAAAGAAGGCAGCCAGCAGTGACTTGTTAATGGCAGAATAATCATACGGTTCCTTCCCAGCTTTCCCCAGTTCACCAGTTTGGGCTGGTTGAAGGCTGTGGGCTGGATGAGTTGTTTCAGCCATGCCTTTCTGGGGACTGCATGCCACAACAGGAGACAGACAGGACACAGGGCAGCCAAGCCTCAGGAGATGCAGCCACCCAGTGCCACCTCCAGAACATGGTGTTTGCTCTGTGACAGCTGCTGGGGAGCAACCAAGGAGGCTCAGGAAGCAGTAGAGATGTGGGCGCTGGACACACTGGGTTGGTTGGTTGATTGCAGGCTGATCACCTCCACCTTAAGCAAATTGCCAAGTTGGCAATGGTTTGTAAATAGAAACTAAAAATCCTCAGGCTTCAAGTAATAAATGATACCCCCTTTTTTTCTTAACAGTCACCTCGTCCCCCTGTTTTGCACTGTAAGAGGAAGAGCATGAATGCATGAGACCTAGTTGGAAAGNAGCTTCTCGTCGATCAGCACACCCAGGTCCTTCTCCTCAGTGCTGCTCTCCAGCATGAGACCTAGTTGGAAAGAGCTGAGTTAGTGTCAAGAACACCTACACTTATTAATGAAGCATGAAATAAAACTGTGTATTGTAGCAAAAGAAAATTAATATTGGCCATGAAACTTCCTGTTTTATAAATTGGAATAAGCGTAGCCGGTGCAGTATATCACTTTTAATAGATTACTTTGCTTCAGTAATCTTAGAGAACTGAGTCTTCAGTATATCTGGGGCCTGTAGCACTATGTAGCACTTAAGCCTGCCTGATTACAAAAGACCATTTTAACCAATTTTTATGATCAAGCTAAAGTCTGTTTTGTTTGAAATTCTCCATACTGAGATTATAGTCTCTCAGCAAAATTATTTTAACAGTTTCAGCTAAAGCAGTCCACACATTCATTGAGAAAGAAATTGTTTTGCCCAGCAGCCTAGGGAAGGAGGCCAGAGACTGGGGAGGAAGCAAGGATATGATGAAAAGTTTGGATGACTCTAATGTGAAGACTGAGATGGGCTATTACATGTCAGGAAGAGAAATTGAAGGGAGGAGAGGACTCGTCTGGAAGGAGAATTAGCACTGAGATAAGAAACTTGAGATGTGGAAATACAGATTTTCTGTAAAAGAAAACTGAATGGAGAGGAAAGAGACAGATAAAGAATCTTGAGAGCAAATTAGAAAGAGCTACAGAAATAGCAAAAGCATTTGCACTTGTTAGTGAAGAGATGGAGAAGAAATAGTCTGAGGATAAGGATAGGGAAGTAACTGCTCAGAAGCAAGTTTGGAGGAAATGGTCAATGAAGGTCACATACCCCTCTCTGCTGGAAAGGGAACCCTAAGATTAACAGCAAACATCTTTATACTATGTGTAAATGTCATCTGAAACTTGTTACCAATTTTATAATGTACAGACTTCAGTTGCACAATATTAATTTCCCTCTTTTGCTTTTTTTTAAAAACAAGAACATAAATACCATAGTCCAAAGGAAAGGTTTCTCAGATTGGGGAAGGAATTATTAATCAGGGACGGAGAAATATATACACGCAGATGAGGTCTAGTGCCTGATTTCCTGCACGCTCTGAACCCTCCTTGGACAACAGTTATTAATTTCCATCTTGGCTTTTGTTATCACATCAGAAAATCTCACACATGCAAAGACATCTTCACAAAAGTCCCATGAGATGTGCGTATGGGGGATAATCAGGATCCTCTTCCTCAGATGAAGACTTGAAGCCTGAAAGTTTAAAGACAAAAGTACCCACTGGTTCTGAGATGTTTAGGAACTGGTGTTCAGAGCACAAGTTCTTTTCATAGCACTCTGTCTGGCAGTTTTGACTCCAGAATTTGCCTTATGTTTTGGCTGGGCCATCAAGAAGTTCCCCAATGATCCCAATTTTTATCCAGCTCACTTCATAAAACACAGTCCTGCCCTACCAGAACTGGAAACCTTGCTCTTCGTCGAGCCCACACATCATCATAGCTGACAGAAAAGGGAAAATTTGGATCCAAGCTCCAGGAGTCTGACCAAATGTATGAGGTTGCTCATGGTGTTTCCTCCCCTCATCTTTGTAGCTCTCTCTGTGGTTTCCTCACTCCCTGCAGGTACTCCGACTTTCCTGTTCCTGAAGTATTAGTTGCTACAAATCACTGCAAGCAGTGTTAGTTCTGTTTTCTGAGACTTATTCCCCCTTTCTGACATTGCCTTCTACAGGATTTGTTGGATGCACAGGGCAGAGCATGCTGCATACAAACTGCCTGTGGATGCTCGGCAGCACCTCACACCCCCTCAACCAACCCGAAGTTCCTTGTCAGGCACTTGAATCATCATGCAGGCATCCCAAACACATCTCTCCTCAGATTGCTCTGTGCTTTTCTCAAAAATCCCCTGTGTATACACATTATATGCAGAGGATTGAGTCTAAGCAGGTATAAAGAACTGCCATATTCAGAAACTTACTCAGCTTTGAAAATACCCGTTTACTGTGCACGAAAACACCCGCAGAGGAGACTGTTTGATTTAAATAACATGCATTTGTTTTCACTAATGAGTTTTCTTCCCTTTTGCTTCTACTAAATATTTACCAAGCAATAAGGATAAGTTCACCACGGCCCAGACCACCTCCATGCATGTGATTTGGTGATCCTTACTAGTCACTGGGCTTTTGCCTTCTCCTCCTTTACTGGCCAACCCAGGCGGTAAGCTGTGATGCCACCCATCAAACATCATCATCTTTCAACACGGCCCTGTGTCACCGGAGCCACGCAGATTAAGAGGCGCCTGAACAGCTCTTGTTCCATTTTGTTTCTTGGCAATCTCTGCTTAAAAAACCATAGTTTCTATAGCCCTAAACCTACATTAAACAACGTTATTATGACTGGAGGCTGAAAATTCACACTCAGTGACCTGAGTCAGGTTGTTATTGCTTCTCTCACTTGTGAGCGCCTTCCATGCCAGCAGATGAACTTTTTACCAGGAGCTTCTGGTAGTATGATATAAATATGCAGAGACAGTGAGTAAATGTTTCTAAAATTGCAAGACTGTTTTATTGTGTGTCCAGTCATAAAACGGCTCCAGCAATTAATGGCTATGTTTGCATTCTTTGGACAAATTTTGCAGGAAATGGATAATTTTTGCTTCAATTTTTCTTTGCATTGTTTCTGATTAGGTCCAGGCAGGTCATTCAGTTTAGCCAATTAAATTCCAAGGAATTGCATCTTTCCTCCCTGAACCAGTGTAATTACACCACTGCAGCACCGGCTGTGGTCGCTCCTGCTAATAAAAACCTGGAAAACGCAGCCACAAAATCCTTGTTGATTACACAATAGGTAGGAATCCAGGAATTTATACACACAGCTTTTTTTTTTCCTTTCTTTTTAAATAAGAGGGAGTTGTAAAGAAGAGCATATTCACCGGCATAATGGAGAAACACATACTGTCTTCTGCTTTGCTTTTGCAGAAGTTAGTTTAAAAAAAAAATAAATCCAAATCTTCAAGCCCTCCACTTGCATCAGGGCAGCAAAACAAAACTGGGCACATGGTTAACCATCAGAATGATTTAAGGCAAAAGCCAAAAGCTGGAGGAAACACATCTGACCACTTCACTTTTCCTTTTCTGCACCACTTCGCTGTTTCTTTTCTTCTACTACTCTCTTCCCCCATCTCCATTTGGGATACATTGGGAAAAGCATAAAACCCAAAATGACTGAAGTGAGCACAAGTGTAGAAAGAAAAGGCAGCTGCAAGAGGACAAATCAGTCAAAGTAAATATACTAGAAGGAAAAGAATTCAAAGAGCATTTTAGAAATTATGACATGAATTCAGCTGACGTGATTTATCATTTGGGGCATTTCACCATTGCAGCTGAGAGTCCTTCACTGAATGAATTGTAAGCGTTTGGGTACAGTATCTGTACATTTCTATGGGAAAGGAGATCTTCTGAAAATGGGCCTAGTTAGTTCACAGCTGATATTTTCAGTGGAATAAAAATAGCCAGTGTGGGGGAAGGGATCATGAAGAGTGGCAAAAAGCAGGGACTCGTGGGTGTAAGCCTGAAGGACTGGTGGAGAAGCTGCTCTCTCTGCTGCAGCAACCTCCTTCCAAGGTGAACATATGCCATCCAGCCCCCAGAAAGGCAAACAGTTTGTGGGAGGTGGTTTTTAAGTCAGATTAAAAGAAGCTTTTGCAAACCTTCCCTGTCAGCAGTATGGTGCACAACCTCCCCATTGGTCTGTGGCCCAAAAGGCTCCTCAGTGACTCACCACCTAAGAGCTAAGAGAAGCTGCAGGCTCTGGCTGAAGTCTTAGCCAGTTTGTTCAGAGGAAAGTGAGGTCTCCAAATGACCTGTCTTTAAAGTGCAGTGTGAATGTGCTCAAGTTTACTAAGAATACTCGACTTTCTCACCTTCTTAGCTGAGCCTTGCTTCTACCAGTGCTCTGTGTAACTGGGTTAATATTGCCTTGGGTTCAACTAAATCTCCTGCCATTTCATCTCTGGCACACTATGGACATAACCTTTGCCAGCTATAATTTCTTATTTATTTTTAAGAGGACTTTTTTTGGAAAGTAGAGCTTTTGAAGATTCATCAGTGTCTAGAGAGAGAAATCTAGTTTCACTTTAACTTCCCTACGACTTCAGGGACTTTAATCCTTTAGATTTGCCCAGAAAACTGGAGATTTCATGCTAAGAAAGACAGAGAGAATAGTTTCACAAAGGTAACTGAAGTCACAGAAGTGACTGTCCAGATCATGGGGCAAAACTGAATAGAATAAGCCCTCATACAGGATCCTTTTGAACTATCACTTGTTACCCGAACTCCAGAGAGAGAACAGAAGTTGATACCTGGAAATGGAACTTAGCACTATACTGCTTGTTCACCTCAATTTAAGGAAATACGATTTCTTAAGACAATTCAGTGTGCTAGATAAAGGCTCCATTTAAGCCTTTTAAAATGACGAAGTCTTTCAGAACAGACCCATACATCTCTGGCAAGTACAGACGTCTCATTGCATAAGGCAAAGCTGGTGGTAGAACTTGCATCAATTTTTCTAACTTGCTTTATGCTGTGAAAAACTTGCTCTGCCTGATGATGAATTGGTACGCATCTAGGTCTGAGCTGCTCATCTAGACTTCCTTTATAGAGAGAAATGGGGTCTTCTATGATATTATTATCTCACCCTGAAGCTGACATCTAAAATGGGTCAGATGAATCAACACCTAGAAGTGTCTCCTTCAGATGAAGGGAATTTTGTGTGATAAGCTCAGCTGGAAGCACTTCTATTGCAAAAGTCTCAAGTGAAGTGAAATGAATCTACCTATCCACCTTTCTTTACTGGACCGTCCTGTAGAAGACTGAGAAAATTTGTCAAGAAGAATTCAATCCCTACCTTACTTCTAATTTCTTTAGTTCTATTGGGCCATGTTTCCTGGATTGTCTGTTTGAGATCATTGGCTGTCAAAGCAATAAGATCTTAATTCTCCAGAGTGCTCAAATTTCAGATATCTTAAATTATTTTCTGCAAGGATATGATAGTTTATCTTGAATGATACCTTGTTGAATTGTTAATGGTGGTCCATATTAACAAAAAATTATTCACTATGTCAGGTCTTCTGTGACAAGAGAACTGAAGAAAAGAGTTGATGCTTTCCTCCATAGGAAGATAAAGCCACAATCCAATCAAGCGCAGGCAGGGAGGGTTGTGTTATGTGACACTATCTTATGCCCTGGGATGAGGGACGTATGTGCTGTAGTAGGTCATGCTGACAGTGAAGTAGGGTGGTTACATCCCCCCAAACTTTCCCTTCCCTCCATCCAATAAATCCATACTTGCCTTACTCTCATCAAAGTCGATCCGAGTGAGAGCTGATACCAAAATCTGCCCAGAGAAGCTGTGGATGCCCCATCCCTGGAGGTGTTCAAGGCCAGGCTGGATGGGGCTTTGAGCAACCTGGTCTAGTGGGAGGTGTCCCTGCCCATGGCAGGGGGGTTGGAAATCGATGGTCTTCAAGGTCCCTTCCAACCTCAACCATTCTATGATTCTATGATGAAAATACAGTGCACTATTCATCAGTTGCAATGGGGGAAATACTCCTTCCTTTGGGGAAGGAATAACATCTGTCACCCACGTGTCTTTATACATAACCTAGTCACCCCATACTCATACAAATGAAGTGCCAGTCTACCCGTTTCAACTTCCAAGATGTACCACTGTGGCACTCTCTTACCCATCACCCTATTGCATGCAGTGATTATAATCTGATATGAAACGTTATAAGCTTACACAATAACACTAACTTCCCCCCAGATTTTCAATCAGTTCTGTGTCATTTTCCAAGGCACATACTTATTCCCTTTTCTCACGTGCAGCATTTGTATGACTCAGAAGTCTAAGCAGGTAGAAAGCCAGCACAAACAATGGATAATTGTAGAGACACTTAACTGTCAGAGAGAAGATCTAAGATGCAAAACTCCGGACACTCAGTTGATACTGTGATGTGGTTTTCTAATATTTTTAGAAACAAGTGTACAGTGTGTAGAATATATAGTAGAAGATGAAACAAAGCTCTGCCTTCCTGAAGAAAATAGAAGTCATGTGGAATGTTAACTAAATTGTTCTTGCTTTCTTTTTTTTCTCTTCTGCAAAGGAAAAAAGAGGTTTTTTCCTGCTCTCCTAAAAATAAAAGATTGATGAAAATGATGCATGACATGCACATCAGGAAAATGCACCCTGACATTTTTGCACAGAATATGCGCTGCATGTTGACAGATTTTTGCTATAAAACTGACAGTTTTGGTGCAAGCTGTTCCTGCCATGACTATAGGGAATAGATAGCAAAAGGGAAAAGTATAATTCACACCATGCACACGTGAAATGAACCCGACAGGCTACAAGGTGGCTCAGTTGTTCCACGTAAAGGTACCATAAGGTATGTAAAACTAGTTCCCTTGCCCTTTATAGAATGACATCCCTAAACATTATACTTGTAATGTGGTGAACTGATTACAGGAAAATCGCAGGTCTCTACGGATTTTTACATGTATTTTAAAAGCAGCAGTTTGGACCAGTGAATTGAAGTCTTTGTGAGATTCCATCTCTTACTCCAAACATTTATAGTGCAAGACCAAATTTCCTTTAAAAATTTACATGAAACAAGACCGCTTACTTATGAAAAGATTAACAAAGGTGACCATGTTGTGTCTGCATAGTTCTAAAGACTTTTTACAAGAAATACAAATGGTAGCAGTCCTTGTAACAAATTAAACATTTGGCTGCACAGAATGTATATCTATTAATTTTAGATGAGAGTACATCCAAAAAAAATCTTTCTTGTTGTATAAAGGTTATCATCAAAGCTATAATATATTCAAATTCAATACAAAATGTCATTTTACTAATAAATTCCTTATGCTTTGAAATTTCAAAGTGGAAAGATCTTTAAAAAGCAATGATTAAATATGCAAATCCAATCCTTGCAGGCTTTTTTTTTTTTTTTAGAGAAATGTACCTTTCAGAAACCTATCTGCAGAGAAATCTTACTTTTTTCTCATCTTATTTTTCTTCTCCGCCTCTTCTATTTTTAATGATGGATTGCTGTACAGTAGGCTGAACACCACACAGCTTCAGTCTTCCCTATTTAGATTAATCTAGGGAGAACATTAGATTTCTAATCTTGGGCAGTCTCACTTCCATTCTGCCATTGCTTGAGGGCTTACCTCCTGTCACCTCAAGCTAAATCCTTCTCATTTATTCACATGAACCATCAACTTCCATGAGGCTGCCAAAATAAATAAGACCAGCAGGACATGGCCCCATGTTTATTTCAGTAACAGCTTTCTTCAGTGTAACTGCTGCACTAGGGCTCTGCTCTTCACACCCACTACTTTCGAGAACAACTTGATTTTTGTTTTCTTACAGTGTGAGCTATTTAGTAAAATTGTAAGAAATGGTTAGGTTAGGCATATCCTCCAAACCAAACTCAATTTTGAGGTATTTTTGTTTTCCTTGGCATTATGGTTTAAGGCTGTTCTGCTCAGCACCTGTTGAGGCTCTCTTTTTTTGACTTCTATATGCCTGTTCTAGGTTTGGCTCCTTTCTAGAGCTATCTCAATGGACCATGTTTGGAAAGACACATGATTGATAAAGCTGGTCTGATGAAGTACAGGGGGATCAAGGTTGAAATTTTAAAGCTCACTCTGAAGGTGAATGAATATGATCCTTCATATGAGGAAGAAGAAGAAGAAGAAGAAGAAGAGGAGGAGAAGGAAGAAGAAGAAGAAGAAGAAGGAGAAGGAGAAGGAGAAGAAGAAGAAGAAGAAGAAGAAGAAGAAGAAGAAGAAGAAGAAGAAGAAGAAGAAGAATCCTTCATATTCAGAGAAGCTGCTGCACACTGGCTAGTGTCAGAGACCCATAAAACAGTGGAAACTCAGCTGCATCCCTTGCTGCTCATCCCATTTGAGTGCAGGAAGCCAGTCCTGCAATTATATAGGAGAAAGCTGTGATTAGAGCCACAAAATTATTTAAATGCACCTGTAACAGGCTGTGATCCTCAAGACCGTCTCCTTTTGGAGTCTTTTTATTGGAAATTAACATTTCTCTGGACCCTGAACTGTATGTGTACTCTATGAATCCAGAGGTACTCCTGCACCTAGGTGGCCCAGCAGGCTACTGTGGTCATGACATGCAATTGTGACCAGCAATATTGAAAGAACTCATGTGGCTGGCATTGCATCTGTCCATCATCCACCTTTCACTTTCCACCTTTCAAGACCCTAAGACCAAATAGTAAAGGCAGATACTGCCCAGGGCATGAGGGAAGGCAGAAATGTATTCTGGGTCAAGCGATAGCAGAGAGTCCCAGCATCCCATCTGGTTGCTTTGTTTAATCCTAGAGCAGCGGTTCTCTGGTTTCGTTAAACAGCCCATATGGGGTCTACCTTCTTCTCCTTGCTGAAAGGGACACAGGGCATAATCAGTCTCCCCATGCTCTCTCTCCCTCCCCTTCTTGCTCTACTGGAGCTGTGGTGCTACGACTCCCAGCATTGATGCTCCCTCACAATCAGCGGTGGAGCAGCTGGACCCGATCTGCGAGGCAGCGATGCAGCAGAGGAGGGAGGAGGTGGGGGAAACAGCGCAGCTCTTCCAGATTGTGCAAGGAGACACTGACACTGAGCAAAATGCATCCCCGACTTTAGTCTTTTCCTTATGCATCTGGTCAACGTGTAGTGCTGCATCTCATTAAAAGTCAGAAGTAGGGTTAGAAATGCTGCTGCTTCTGCTTAACCCCATCTTGACATTCAGTGTCAGGTTGTCTCACTGCTAGGGGAGACCCTCTGCCAAGGAAGCTGCTGCTAGTTTCGTACAAGCAACAGCAGTGGGAATGCAAATTCTCTCCCAGTTTATCCCTCTCCCACAGGAGATGATACAACTTGGGGGCAGCTGAAACTTTATATCTGCCATCTGCTTCCACAGAGCTGTAAGAAAGAGACTGCTGCTGGTCAAAAACACAGATGACAGATCAGTACAAGACAGAAATGTGCTGAGCAATCCAAAAGAAGACAAGTTTCTCTCCTAAAGCCAGAACTCAAAAAGGATTCTGGAGAAAGCAAGGCTGTGTAGTAAGTTGTTAAAAATGAGATTCTAAATGATATTGATTTATGGGATAATTCTGAGTTGGAGAGCGAGAAGTTCATTCCCCACTTTTCTGAGCTCAACCGTTACAGTAGTTTCTTCTGGGCTACCTTCTCTAAGAGGACTAGAGATCCTCCATGGTTGCCTACCTCCCCCACAGCACGTCACTCGGACAGCAGAATTATCGTGTCTCATAGGCTAGTATCCAAAAGCATCTTCAACATGGTACTGATTTGTTGCGAAGCAATCTATCATGAATGCAAGCCAGGAGGAGGTAGGAAGAAGTAGGAGTGGAGGGGAGAGGAAGAAGCGATGCTTATCGTCATGGAAACATTTCCCACTGCAGTGTTGGCCAGCGCTTACAGATGTGGCTTAGCAAACAGCGGGGCAGTCCTACAGAATCCATCAGTGGTACATGTGACCCGGTGTGTGGTGGACAGGGTATTTGCAGTTTTGCTCCCATTGCATAGCTACTTCTACATCGCAATCAATAAACTACTTGAGGCCAGTACTCCAAGACACTTGCAGTAACCTGGATACTATGCTACTGATGAAGACAAATGTAGGATATCTGCAGACAGCAAAATCTGCTATGGGGCTCTCCTGCATTCTGATGTTTGATTCTAAGTAATGTATTCTCTGACCTTGAGCTCTGCATTTATTTTTGAAGGAGCTTGAGAATCAGTTTCAAATTATTGGAGGGATAGTTGTAATCTCCATTTTCTTCCAAGTGCATTGCTTTCAATTCCCATCTGTCCTTTCAGACACCTCCTCTATTAAATGGTCACAGAAGATGAATAACAGTGGTGTGAATTCTTCAAAATTGCATTACATGTTATTCTGCTCCTTATTAATGTTCTATGTTGTTTTATTTACGATAACCTTGTGAACAGTAAGATGAGATGGCATCCACATGGTCTCTACATCCAGCTGAAAAATGGCACAAGTGTATTATTGATATCCAAGGATGGGAAAAACAATAAAAAGCAGAAACAAAGGCGAGAAAGTATGCTTTCAAAATTAGGTCAGAAATTAAAGGAAGACTGTTACAGCTATGTGTTTGGATGAGCTCTTTCTTAGTTGCCAAGGTTTTAAAGATCTATTTGTGTAATTCATTTAATTGTCAGAAGTTCACACGCTTCTCTTGTAACACATACTGTATGCTAATGTGTCTTTTTCTAACGGATTTTATTCAGAGTTATTTAATACACACAAAAATGAACACTGCAAATTTTATGTTGCCTCTACTGGCTCCAAATACAGTGTATCACAGAGAGCTTTGAGATCAAACGAAGAAAGGTTTTCCTTCTACTGTACATTTGCTTCTTAGATTGGACTATTCCAGCATTTTCACTATTAGTATGACACGGTACATGTTGCTTATTCAAAGTATTTTAACTGTATGGTAAACATTCCCTAGATAAGGAGCATATAGTAGTTGATTAAACCATGTTCTACATTACTGCATCTGTAATAAAATATTTTTAAATCTATTACATGTGAAAATATGTTCTGTACCACTTTCCTGGCTGCTTGAGAAGATGTCAAGGTTATGAAATCTGCTTCACCTCATGGTTCCTGGTGGCAATGACAGAAGGACATGTGCAATTTTAATACAAGAATTGTGAGTCTGCAGGTCTGTTCTATGTGCACATTCCCCTCTCTTTTCCACAGCACACACAGGCATAAAGCCAGCTCCAGTTCTCTCTCCCTCCATTTAGCACAGTATTGCCACCAAGCTCAATGCTCAAAACCCATGGCTCAGGCTCCAGAATTCTTGACACTGCTTACATTGGGATTTTTAAAAATTCATTCCAGGTACTGCCTCATTTCCTTTCTAGCTTCAGAGTGTTTAGGTGCATCTGAGTCATAATTTCGAGCTTTTATCTACGAACATGAGTGACGAATGCTTTTCTTTTTTCTTTTTTTTTTTTTTTTCTTTAATGAAAGCCGATAGTCTCATGCAATTGCTTGCTCCTTGCCATGGTCTTCAGAAAAACAGCAAACATCCCAAAAGTCAAAGTAAAATATGAGTGCTGCTGAGATAGCCATCAAAACTTCTCTGCTTTTTAGTTTTTTTTTCTGGGGAAACTGCGTAATCAAGAAGGGCAAGAAAAGGTGTTAGTAAGTCATGCAGGTCTTTATGGTGGGAATAAGAGGTACAGGAACAGAAGCTTTCTGATGAACAGAAGGCATGGAGTAGAAAATATGTTTCTGTCAGAGCCATCTGTTGTGGATCTCCCCAGGCTCAGCTGTGGATATGGGTGGAGATCTCTGTAAGACGATGGAAGAATTATCTGTTGGTAGGAGTTTTTCACTTGCATATATAGAATGGAAAGTTACGGTATCGATCATTGTTAAGTCCTGGTATTCTTGGATGAGAAGGTCTGCGTTTTCTGCTATAGGGTCACTATATCAACCAGAGATGATTGTGCTTTAAACTCAGATCCTTACAGAGTTACAAAGGAACTGGCTGTCAAAAATCATCTTTGATCAGGTGATTACAAAGCAGTTAAAACAAGTCTGTAACTAAGGTTTTGGATTCAGAATGGCAATTTTTTGTGTGTATGAAATAAGGCTCAGTGGAGTAAGGAGCTGAAGAATTTTAATGTGAAGGAGGCTTGGAGTTAATTTAAGTCAGGAGTGTGTATTATTTAAGAGTTTTCTTGTGTATTGCAGGCACAAAGGGGAAATGGTAGGAAAGGAAACTTGACCCGCCTGGCAAAAATAAGCACCCACAGAAAGTGTTTAAGACCGAGAAGAAACCTGCCTCTAATGGAAAAGGAACTGACAGTTAGGAGAGCTAGGTCTCAAAGGTCAGAAAAAGCAGAGATAAACTAAAAATGTTCAAAAGCCTCGCTGAGCTGCACCTCATGAAGAAAATTAAAGTAAATAGCAGGAGATACTATATCCTCTGAAATAAAAAGAGAACAAGAAGACAAGAAGTGGGGGAACTGCTGACTGACAGATGAAAATGAAAGGTTAATCCAGGCACGGCCAAACAGAAAACCAATCCCGTTCCCAGGACCTGGGAAGGGGATAGTGCCGGGACGCGAATGAGGGTGGCGGGGTGATGGAAGTCATCCTTTCCTGAGGCAAAAAGCAAAAGGGAGGGCACATTCGCACAGTGTGTCGTAGACAGGCGTGAAGCATGGCTGCTGCTGCTCTGACCACCCTCCCGGGTGGGAGCCAGCTCCGGAGCGGGTGCTGCAGAGCTGCATCAGCGCTGCGCTGGCAGCGAGCTCACGCGCCCCACCGCCACGGCGTCGTACGACTGTGGAAAAGCAAATGTGGCTCTCACGCAGCCCTATCACCCAGCACTCATCGGCAGCTCGAGAGGCCTCATCCAGTTTTGAGCCATCTTCAGTAAAAACCTGAAGTAAAGGCTGGCTTCATCGCCCACTCAGAAACGTGGGAAACTCGGTTCCAGCCTGGGCAAGCAGCGAGTGACACCTCCCCGCTCCCAAACTGCGAGTGAGGCAGATGGCCTTCAGCAAACAGAGATTTTATTGTAGGGTTTAAACATATTGAGAGGGGAAACCTGAGCAATCTGCCACCAGCAGGGCAAACACTTCACATAATTTACTGGCAATAATCCTGACCACATCTTCTCCTCCACCAGCGAGTGTTGGGTGAGGTGAGACGTGCTCGCTGGGTGCCGGGCTGACACGTGAAATGGGGTAGTGAGGGGCCTGGAAAGCTGATGCTTCCCTGCTCTATAGACAGCTGCATATATATTATAAACTCCACAAGTCCTGGGCTGTCAGAGCCCTGCACGTGTATCTGAAAGGCAACACAGTTGGCTCCCGTGTCTGACTGAGAGGCCAGTGAGTGGATGGAGAAGCTGGTCCCTTTGAGCTGCTCCTGCTCATTTTTTGGTGGATGAGTATATCTGCTGTCATTGCTCAGCAGTCCTGCCCTCTCTGCTCTCTGTCTCCTCAGGCTGCAGTTTTACTCTGCTTCTGGCATGGCCTGGCCTTCAGCCCTGCCTTTCCCAGGAACCTTCCCATGCACGCCCCAGCATTCATTTGCTTTGGAAAAGCTGCAAGGACAGCCAGGATCTATATAGAGTCTTTGACAGTACAGGGAGATTTTCTGAACACTCTTTCCTTTCATTAAGAGTTTTTCAAAGGTTTTTGAAAGAAATGCCCCCAATACTATTGAACCTGCATGTTTGTTAAACCTATTAAAGATTTAATGAAAATACCCTGAAAACCAAAAGTAGGACTGAGTGATGTCCCAAACATTACTTCTCTCTATCTTGACACTTCACCTGCTCCCCAAGAGCTGCTAGCAGAGTGCTTGTCTTCTGCTGGCACCTCTCCTCCTGCCACCTCTAGGGAGAAACATGCTGCTTCATGACATGAGTGGAGGAGGGAGGTACAGATAATCACAGCTCAGTTGGATTTTGTCCTATGTGAACCCCAGAAAAGATTTCAGGGAATAAATAAGGATGATAAAGCAAATAAAAAGTGGACTGAATCTATCTAGAATTAAGGAAAGCAGTGAGACAGTTCTGCCCCCCTATTCCACTCTCATGAGACCCCATCTGGAGTACTGCATCCAGCTCTGGAGTCCGCAACATAAGAAGGACGTGGACTTGCTGGAGCGTGTCCAGAGGAGAGCCACGAGGATGATCCGAGGGCTGGAGCACCTCTCCTATGAGGAGAGGCTGAAAGAGTTGGGGCTGTTCAGCCTGGAGAAGAGAAGGCTCCAGGGAGATCTTGCAGCCTTCCAGTACCTAAAGGGGGCCTAGAGGAGAGTTAGGGAAGGACTTTTTCCAAGGGCATGTAGTGATAGGACGAGGGGGAGTGGCTTTAAACTGGAAGAGGGCAGGTTTAAATTAAACATTAGGAAGAAATTTTTTACTTTGAGGGTTGTAAGGCACTGGCACAGGTTGCCCAGAGAAGCTGTGGATGCCCCATCCCTGGAGGTGTTCAAGGCCAGGCTGGATGTGGCCTTGGGCAACCTGGTCTAGTGGGAGGTGTCCCTGCCTATGGCAGGGGGGTTGGAACTCGATGATCTTCAAGGTCCTTTCCAACTCTAAACCATTCTATGATTCTATGATTCTATGACAGGGTGTGCCTGCCAGGAACTAATATTTGAGTAAAAGATGACAGAGGGTTAATTCTGACATTGTAGAACTGAGGAGGTTGCAGGATTACAAGAGCAGGGAGCAATAGTTACAGCCCTTGTGAGGGCAGCTTTGGGCCCAGTCTGGTTTGATGTTTTCCTTCATGACCTTGGTGCAAGAACTAGACATGCACTTACAAAATCTGCAGCTGACACAAAGCTGGTACATACAGCTAATACAGACCAGAGGAAGACTTGATTATTATGCAGGAAAAATTAGATGACCTTGTGGAACAGCAGAATAGAAACAGCATGAAATTTAATAATCCAAAGTGCAAAATCATGCCCTTGAAGACTAATCACCAGAACTTTTGCTGTAAGAAAGGAGTTCATGAACCAGAGGAAGCAGAGATGAACAAACTGATTGACCATAGGATGGCCATGAGCCCCTCTGTGCTATATGGCTGTGAAAACAGCTAATGATGCTCCAAAATGTACCTGGTGAGAATTTGCAGGAGAGTTGGGAAGGAATTAGCAGCAGGGTAAAAGGTATTGGGCTCAGATCATATGTGTTTCTGCTCACCTGTTTTCAAAAGATACTGTAAACCGTAACAAATGCAGAGAAAGGCAGGTATGTACAAGTAGGAAAGGTCAGACGGGGTAGCAGTGATTACCATTTCTGTGCCATGTGCCTTTTATTCTCCCTCCTTCCCCCAAGCTTTCACACAGGATTTGCTGCTCTGTGTTTATGTTGTCTTTATTGAGTCATTCCCATCCTCTAAGGGATATTCCAGACACCTGAACAGGTGAAGAAGTGAATTCCCCTTTCCACTGATGTATAACTTCATTATGGGGGAAGTGGAAATGTTTACGTTCCTTTCATTCATTAGAGGTTGGCTCCAGTAGGATATTAAGGCAAGCATGTAGAGTCTTCTGGTAGTCCTGGGAAATCAGCCCGTGCCCGTCAGCTGTATCCTCTTCCCCTGCTCAGGGCTGAACTGAACCACAGAGCTGAGCAGGAGTGATGGAGATGCCCGCAGCGTCCATGCTGTGGGGCTGGGTACCGGCAATGACAGCTCGGTACCCAAGTGCTGGTCCGTCCGCCTGCTCTCTCTCTCGCAGCCCTACTGCTGAGGCAGCTCTTTGCTGGACTTTGCTGAGCTACTCCATGTTTACATCAGTGCAAGGAAAAAAAGGGGCTTGATCCCAGAATAAGGTTTTCAGTGCATTCAATGCATAAAACTGCAGCATTTTCCTCATCTTCCTTCTGCCTTTCATGTTTTCTGACCCCGTTTGGAGTCAGAAGAAGGGAAGGAAATTCGTCAGTGGATCAGCCAACGGGAGCTTTCAAGCAAACCCCCTCCTATCAGCACTGTAATCTGTGAAAAATATCTTGCAATAAGGACAGGCTGTTCATTTTCCTCTGCGCACAGTTTGGCTCGCCCCGTGTAAGCAGAGGCTATCTTTAGCGTGTCGTCGGTCTTTTTTATGAAGAGATATAAAAGCTCCCGCAGCAGGAGTCCTCTGGCTCTGAGACTGGGTGAAGGTACGAGGCTCTGACAGACTGCTTCGCTGGCCCCACCGTTCAGAGCCATCTGCTTGCCAAGATTTCTCAGCTACGAAGAGAGAGGCAGACGCTGCCCTTCTCAGTGGTGGTATGTCACCGTATGCATTGAGCACTACTCAGAGATTAGGAAGGGTTCAGATAAAATGAACCCCCCCCCCCCCAAATTAAACAGGCAAACAGAAGATACTTTGTACTATTTGTTATTTTAAAATAATACCTCTAGTTGTAAAAAAGAAACAAAATGTAGTAGTTCTGCTCTCCCAAATGCAAATCAGCAAGGCTCTCCCATAATTCGTTCAGACCCCATTAACGAGTATAAGCAGTTTAAGCAGTCTGTTTTATGGCCATATCTCTGCAGTTGCTTATGCTGAACATAATTTCCTTTCCTGTTGCTAGCTTTGCAACAAGTCCTAAGAGTTATTTACAGACACCTTAGTTTTATCTAATTTAACAGCTTTGTGCTGTCAGCAGTTTTGCCATCTCATTGTATTCCCTCTCTTCCTGGTCATTAATAAATAGATGGGGCCGGAGATAGAGTGGAATTAATTGTAGCAGTGATCGTCTGGTACAGTCCCTGTGGCATCCCACTCTTACCACCTTTTCATCCCAATCATCTGCCATACATCCCCATCCTTTTCTCTCTCTTTAACCGGTAACAAAGACCTTATCTCCTACCCCAGGGTTACTGAGTTTCCTTAAAAGCCTCACATGAACGATATTATCAAATGTCTCTGTAAATGCATATCCCATGATTCTCTTTTAGTCAATATTTTGCTAACTCTTTATAACATTTGAACAGGTTAGGAAAGCACAATTTATCCTCACTGATAAGTATATCAATTTATCTCTGCTGATCAGCGCTGACTTACAATTTATTCATCCTGATTTTTTCTTTCTCTCCTACATACCGCCTGTAGGTGTTTTATAATTATTTTAAACGATTTTCTCAACTATTTTTCCCGTTAATGAATTAAGATTCTCTAGATTTCAGTTCTGAGGGTCAGCCTTAAGAGCTATTTTAAAGATTGCTACAGTGTTGGCCATTTTCCAGTTACCCAGCAGAGTGGCTGTTTTAATGATGAATTACATATCTTTAATGATAAATTATGGTAGGCTGAAATTGTGCTTCATTCTTAGGATTTCCTCAGAATCTCCGATGAATTCCATTTGGTAACATGAATTATTGGAACATATATTTCTGGAGTTGTTACACCACTGGTATTTTTAATATCTTTTATCCAACAGGGCTTTCACATCATTACATGTAACTTCAGAGTAAAGATTCACCCCCAGCCCTTCTTTTCTGACACGCAAATAAATCATTTACCTTCACTGCAATCTTTTCTCACCCCTGTGCTCTCTTCCTTTACACTTACCAGTCTACTAAGCCTATGTATAATAGTCAGCTTTCCATATGTGATTTACTTGCATCACTTATTTGCCGTCATGTGTTTTTGACTGTTTTTGTGTACTTTCAGAGCCTCATCTTACAGTATAAGTTGTATCTTGCCTGACAAATCTTCCATTTTATTTGCATTGCTTTCACTGGGTATCCATTCCTGAAAGACGCTTTGGGGATCAAAATTAATCCTTGAATTTTACCATTTAATTATCCCGTGCCTTCCCTTGTTTCTTTGTTCTGAACTGAGGAGATCTGCTAAAAGCACAGGTTATAAATAGCTTCCACTCTAAAGTTATGAATCACATTTTTTAAAAATAATTATTTCTCTGGAAGAAAAAGCCCTGTTTTAAATGCTGAAATTTTATTTTAAAAATGCTGATATTTTGCTTAAATTATTTAGCCTGAATATGATTCCATTCACCCATACTTGTAATTCTATCAGCTTCAAGGGAAATACTCATGTAAACAGGGATATCATAATTATTCTCATTGTAATTATTGTAATTGGGACCATACTCTCTGAACCAAACCCTGTTGTTACTAACCTAATGAACTCCATTACACGTAGTATTTCTTCATGCTTAATCATTTTGATCCACAGGTATGCGGTGTGTTTACAGCACTGGATTTGTTTTTCTAGCACCTAGAATTTGTGTGCTAACAGTCAGTTTCTCCTACACGCCCTGAATTCCCCCGAACGGTTTAGGTGGCACAGTTTAGCTCCTACCTTCATCTTCCTCTAAAAAAAATGATCATCATTGAATGTCTTTTGATATTCCCTTTAAATAAAAGTTACTTATCCACAGTTGCTTCATTTCTTCCCAACTTGGTACTGGTTTCTCAGCCATCAGTAGCCCTCCCCTCCTGTATCTCTATATCTGTCTGTTATACCTACCTGTGATTTAGCACACCTGGCTTCTGAACCCTCCTCCCCACCCAAGAAAAAAACACTGATGTTATTTTAGATGTTTGATTTACTTCTCCAGGTTACACTGTTGTTAGAATTCAAAACCAAGAATGCAAGGAATTCCCAGCTTCTAAAATTGTTTTTCCATCAGTGGTTAGGTACCGAAGCTATTGACTGCCATTTGTCCCCGTTAACAGTCTTAACTCCCGCAGCCAAGCGGATATGTTAAAGTACAGGATCTCGAGCTTTACATGTGCTTGAACAAGTACAACTGCAAGTGATGTTCATGGGAAATGTCTAGTGCTCAGACTTTTGAAAAACAGACCACTTAGATTAGGACTAATCAAGGATTTTATGGTGAAATAATTTTCTGCTAGAAATAACTCAAGAGTTGGGTGCTCACTCGCAATAGAGATAAGCCAGGATGAAGCATATGTCGCAATCAGACGAAGCAGGTACTTGAACCTGGTCCTCCTAGCTCTACGTGCATTTTTGCTATTAAGGGGACAAGGAGTGGGATCTAAAATGCATGTTAGAATTTGTCCATAGATGTTAATGTTTAAGAAAATATGGGCCCAAATCTTTCTCTTCCTTTTGCTTGTTCAAAAAAGGGAATAATGGAATTTATTTAGTATCATGCCCTGTAATGATTTAGCTATATTAATTAACAGAGAATTCTATTTTTTTTTTTGCTTAAAAAGAAATGCTAGAAAGTCAAACAGATTTTAAAATGCATGGTGTACATTTACAGTCTGGAATTGCTCATCAAGTGTATTACCAAACTGTTGGTTCTGGCTCTTCGGAATTGAGGTTTCTTTTATGACATCTGTAGGACCAACCCAAGGCAGCGTGGGCCAAGGGGCAGCGTGCATTTCTTCTTCTTGATGATGCAAGTCAGGTCTCCCTTCAGCTGCAGGCAGATTTGGGGAGGCTGGCACTGGGCACGTTTAGTCTCTGCAATGAAGCGGGGTTCAGAAGCCCCCAGAAGTTTCCATGCCAGAGTGCAGCGCTGTTCAAAGTTGCCTCCTCGGGTCCAGAAGCCACCCACCATGTCCCAGCACCACAGCACCCGAGCTAACAAGCTTTTACAGATCCCCCAGGAGGAGATGCTGATATGTTTAGGTGTCTGCACCAAAGTGTAGGTAGGCCTCTCGCTACCCAGGTTGTTCCATTTCTTCTACATTTTTCTCTCTAGGCAGTAGAAATCCAAGGTCTTTTAAGCACTGGAGTCTGATGATCTGTTAATGCTATGACACAATGCTACACTACTCAAAGGCCTCCTTAATGATCTGATAGACTGATAGAATCATTGAAACTATTACAGTTTGCCAAATAAACATGCCTTTGGATATGAAAACTGTACAGATCAAGTTTGAAAAGCCTATTATTTGTCAGACAGTGTAAGAGATCCTGTGATACTCTCTCTCCTGATATTGCAGAAGTAATTAGACTATACTAGGAACTGTTAAATTTGTACCTTGGAGGTCACAAGCATGTTTTAAACTATTTTTTTTCCCTCTCTGTACATTGCAAGAGCCAAAATCTGGCTTTGCTCAAATGAAAGCTAAATGGATGTATGGCAGGTCTTAATATTCTGTTCCACTGCAGTCCCACTCATGACACACCAGGCAGACTGTATTTCTTTGAAATTATCTGTGCTGGATTTGGGGAATATGGCAGTTTGTGCCCACGAGAAGGAAAGCAGAGCCCAGTACCACAAGTGTCTGCTGTTCTTTCCGAGTGAGCAGGGTCTGGGGATGGGGTCTGGATATGGTCCCTGATCCAAAGCTGCCTGGAATGTCTCCACTGACTCCGACCACCACAGCAAGCTGTAAATGTCATCCTCGAACGTCTGTGTCAAACCTGTAAGAACAGCATGTTCTCTAAAATGGCATCTGCTTTTAATGAATATAAAGCCTGGAGAATTCACCGAGCTTCTTGCGATCATTAACAAATTCTGCTGTCAAGTATGGATTTGTTTTAATTTGATTCTCAGCTAATAGATTTTGTTTCCCCTTTGTTTTCTACAGTAGAAAGTCTTCTACTACACGAAATCCTCTCTCCACTTTGGTACTTGCAGATGGAATTACCATATTACATGAGGTGGTGGAAGAAGATAAAAATTGCACCCGCCTTCTTTCAGGGACTCCTACTCCAGCCACTGTCTCCTCCAGTGAGGGCTGTGTAGATTTTTTTCTTTATTACAAGAGTAAAACATACCAGATTAAGGTCTTTCCAGCTTTGTTACCATAAATATTTGTGATGGATATGCTGACCCATTTTTTAATAGGAGATAATACTTCAGATGGCAAAATGATCAAAACACAGAGCACACTCAGGTCAAGGTAATTTAACTCTAATCTTGCCTAATTGTTATTGCTGTCTGGACTGACAGAACTGAGATAATTAAATCCTGATCATGAACTATCCTCTTCTTGCTTCATACAGTTCCACGTGCCAAACACAACGCCAGCACTCCTAGCTGACATTTTCTGTGAAAAGACATTTTTAGGCATCATAATGTGTGAAGGCTGCCAGCAGGGCAGTCTATCACTTCTACCTTACATCAAAGGGATGTGCACCCTCTCGGAGGAAGAAAATAAAGCTAGTACAAAAAACAAGACTCTAGCAAGCACGGTTAATGTGGGCACCTTGCAACTTCGAAGATTTAAGGTTCAAATTTGGGAAAAAGAGAGCACAGCCTGCACTTCCAGCCTTTCTTCCTTGCCCTCGAGTCAAACAAGAATCTTTGGGAAAACTTCTGAAAAATACCTTCATCTCTGCCTCTCATTAATGTAATTGCCTCCATTTCTCTTTCTGCGCTCAGAAGAACACAGCCGTAACAACCACCTTGTAATTTCCCCCACTCCTGGTGCTGCTCCTCCACTGCTGTCTGCACCAGTCCACTTGCCAAAGGTGCAACCTCAGGCGCAAGACGTGAAGTATCCTCAAGTGAAGATGGTGTAAAAAACCAGGAAGACGTGAAACTTTAAGGGACCCAAAGTGTGTTCCTTAAATAGCTATAGCCTTTGTCTCACAGCCCTGGTTTCTGATGGTAAGTAATTTTTGCAATTGCAAGTGGGGCAATATCAAATCTGTATGAAACATTCATAACGGTAACTAAAATGGGTGATGTCTCCTCAGCTGACGCGTGCTTGAGAGGAACGCCTTTGATGCCAAGGCATTTTAACTGGGCTGGTACTGTCATGGTCGGGTGTGTAGCTTAGTCATCCTGACAGTCTCTGCTGGGTCTTAGCCAAGCGCTGCATTTAAATCCCAAGTTCTTCGAGGCTTTCCTGGTCAGAAAGGCAGAGTGCATCTCTGAGAGGGGAAACCTGCAGCATGCAGGACGCTAATGCAGATACCGGCTCTCACCTAGGGGAGGCTGCCAGACTCTCAAATTGCGAAGAGATGATGAGCAAAGGAGTGGGTGTGCATGCACGGTTGTGTGTGAGAAAAGGGGAAAGAGAGAGAGCACCTGGGTGAGGGAAAGCTGCTAAAGGGCAGAAAGCATTTGGGGAGGCAGAAAGAGAAGACTATGCAAGGGGGCAGCTGCGAGGAGGCTAACGAAGCAGCTAAAGTGTATCGCCTGCTTTATAGAAACAAAGAGACGTGTGTACGTGTTGGAGGGAGAGGGTGCCGCAGGAGAAGTTCCCAGCTCTGGTCAGGAAGCTGGCAAGAAAAAACTATCTAATAAACACCTGAGGTTTATTCAAGAACAGCATCTGAGCTTTTTTCCTCGCTGTTGAAGCCATCATTTAGAAAACGAGTGAAAATGAGTTTGGTGGTCTCACCTTAGTCCCACATGTAAAATACACATCACACAACAACTGTATGGTCTTTACACATGACTGTTTTCATAGAAGGAAAATCTGGATCATAATGATATAATGGTGCAGACAGAAGTCCACATTGACGGGTATTAACAGAAACTGCTGCGGCATAATTTGCCTGCATTTTCCCTGACTGTAACTAATAAAAGCCCTCATCCCCAGCAGTATCAAATTTACTCAAATTAAAAAGCTGCTTCTCTATGACAACAGACTATTCTCCTTGTTCCACTTCAAAAAGTATTAATTATGGAACATCATGTTTTGCAAATATTTTTTTCTGTATAAGTGCTGCATTAAAGCACTATAATATTGAGTAAACAACTATGTGTGTCTTGCAATATAAGGAAGACTGTTTTCTATACTCTCAGAAAAGAAGTTGCATCAGTGTTTTATAAGTAGGTCAGTGACAATTCCTTATGTATTTCTTAAATTCACATGGACTCTCCAGGTTCCGGCATAGGAATACACGGGTAAAACTACTGTAAATAAAATATTCATGTTTTTCTTTAAAAATAAATAGACCCAGATAAGCTGCACTAAGAGAGGTAACGCTTTCCCAGTGCAGGATTGTCATCTGCATGCTTTAAGAGCTTTACTCCGTTCAGTTTATTAGCATATATTTAATATGAGTGTAATTAATATCAGATTCCCTTTGTAATGAAATCATTTATGAATTTGGGGCTCGTAACACAGCCCTTAACTCTTCATTTGGCATGAAAATTGTTGTGAATATTAGTCATTATTAAGCAGACCTACTTATTTTTTTAGGATCTAGCAGGGGTTTTGGTGAGGGGGTGTGTGTCAATATCACGGTATTTATTTAATCCAAAAATCTCATTGAAATTGAAACACTGATGACCAGAAGACTGTTTATAAGTCAGTTGTATTACACAGCATGTAAGTTGTGTTACACAGCGTGGTTCTGCTAGTGTGACTAAAGCTCGGCGGGCTCACCTGCCTGTCAGGCAGGGACATCACTGCCAGGGCCATTCCCCCTTCCAAGAGATTTGGTGGCTGAGTCTTCAGCTCCTCAGAAAGCCTTTTCACTTGGACAAACTGTACGAGTGGTACTGTTGATATATCCATTGCTGTGGAATTACAGGATGTCATTTCATCGTAGAGGTTTTGTAAAGAGAAGACTATTTCACCGTAGAATCAGAGAATCATAGAATGGTTTAGGTTGGAAGGGACCTTGAAGATTGTCTAGTTCCAACCTCTCTGCCATAGGCAGGGACACCTCCCACTAGACCAGGTTGCTCAAAGCCCCATCCAGCCTGGCCTTGAACACCTACAGGGATGGAGCTTCCACAACTTCTCTGGGCAACCTGTGCCAGTGCCTCACCACCCTCAGAATGAAAAATTTCTTCCTAACATCTAACCTAAATCTACCCTCTTCCAGTTTATAGCCATTCCCCCTCGTCCTATCACTACATGCCCTTGTAAAAAGTCCCTCCCCACCTCTCCTGTAGGCCCCCTTTAGGTACTGGAAGGCTGCTATAAGGTCTCCCCAGAGTCTTCTCTTCTCCAGGCTGAACAACCCCAACTCTCAGCCTGTCCTCATAGGAGAGGTGCTCCAGCCCTCGGATCATGTAGTAGATGTGGTAATACCTATGACCGGGTGGTGTTCTGAAGAAAGTCACGGGAGAAGTCCCATAGTCAGCGCAAAAGATGAGCCTTGTCTCCTACAGATGTTTCCTTCAGCAAGAAGGCCAACGGTCTCCTGGGGTGCATTAAAAAGAGCATGGACAGCAGGTCGAGGGAGGTTATCCTCCCCCTCTACTCTGCCCTGGTGAGGCCACATCTGGAGTACTGTGTCCAGTTCTGGGCTCCCCAGTTCAAGAAGGACAGGGAACTGCTGGAGAGAGTCCAGCAGAGGGCTACAAAAATGATGAATGGAATGGAGCACCTCTCTTAGGAGGAAAGGCTGAGAGACCTGGGTCTGTTTAGTCTGGAGAAGAGAAGACCGAGAGGGGATCTCATCAATGCTTATAAATATCTAAAGGGTGGATGACAAGAGGACAGGGCCAGACTTTTTCAGTGGTGCCCAGCAACCGGACAAGGGGCAACAGGCACAAGCTGGAACGCAGGAAATTTTATCTCAACGTAAGAAAAAGCTTCTTTACTTTGAAAGTGACAGAGCACTGGAACAGGCTGCCCAGAGAGGTTGTGGAGTCTCCTTCTCCGGAGATATTCAAAACCCACCTGTATGTGTTCCTGTTCAACCTGCTCTGGGTGAACCTGCTTTGGCAGCGGGGTTGGACTAGATGATTTCTGAAATCCTACCTCTAATGTTTGTAGAGATCAGAACTATCTTAATAGGGATCAGAACTATCTTAGCTCGGGGGGTGGGGGTGGTGGTGGTGGGAGACCCATCTGAGACATCTAGACTCTGGAGAGCCTTGAAACTTGCTGAGAGACTTAAGGGTTAATATCTGGAATGGACTGCTTTAGACAGAGCCCTTGCTTAATATAGAAAGCACTGGAATATTGCACTTTCACCAATGCGTGGTTCTTATACGCTGTACTACTTTCTTAGGTCTGCCACCTTTTGCCATGTGTGGAGTAGATTATGGTGAGCCTCAATGTGATGTGTACATAGATCTCTTGGCTAAAAGGCACGGTTTCCATCAAAGGGAAGAGCATTCCAGGCAACTGAAGGTACAAAAACTTCTTTTAGGTATTTCCATAATATCCAGATTTGAGTAAGGACATGTCCAAAAAGACCGCAAAACTGTGTTTCTAGAGTGATCAGGGAGTCCATGGGTAGAAATACATATTAGGTTTAGCCAACTAAGATCAATATCGTATTCCTTGTATCGGTAGAAATTCTCATTTTGCTGTTCACTTAGTTCTTGGTTAGCTGAGATATGTCACTATTGACATCTCACATAGCAGAAACACAGCTCTGTGTAATGTGCGGAATGTCTGCCCTGGGCTCCACATGGATAAGAGGGAATAGATAAAGCAGGTTGGATGGTGTTTTGAGTGATTTTTCATGTATGTGACATAAAGATGAGTGACCACTCCCTGAAGATCTATTGAGAGAGAAATGGATTATCAAAGGGGCGGACTCCATCTGAGCTACATGCTTACTCCACTCTGGCAGCCCCAGCTAATGGAAATTGTCAGTGGCTGCTGGCAGATGCAAAGAATTCGAGGCAGATGTTTGCCTCTCTTGGCTTCTTCACTTGTGTGCCTGATGCAACCGGCGGTGGGGCTCATTATGCACCATTATTGCTCCAGATTTTGAACCTATTTCTTCTCAAATTAATTGCTTCTGGTTCAGTTATCTGTAACCAATGTGATTGAAATAGCATGAAAACAATCATCGATGTGTGGCTGTTGTCCATTAACTCCCCCAAGGAAACATATCGTCCATTAGACTGCTCTGGCAGCCAGTGGATTTCATGAGTTCGGAAGCACAGTTCCATGTCACTGACAGGCTGAGGACAAAGCTTTGGTGCAGAAGAGGTGCTTGGCTGATTAGTACAGGGATGGGATGTCACTATCTCCTCTACCTATGCAAGATATAACACCAGGGACACCGTGTGACCAGTTACATAGCTGCTACCAGCAGCAGAACTCCTTTTTTGGTTTTCAGACAAGTTGTAATAGGAAGTGGCTGTAGAAGCACCTCTCACAGGGCTGTACTTGCTCCACCACCTGCAGGAGAAGCTGGTAGCTCTTCCAAGGGTGACACAGGTGGTGGGGCACACTGGAGCCGCGTTCTAATGCCCACGTTGTGGATTTGGCTTGAGGGGTGGATTGCATTTTCTTGCTTCCATCTTTAGACACTCCTCTCTCCTTTTCTTACAGGAAAGAAGGTGTTTACTTTGTACATTGCTTAGGATCTCAGTTGGGTAATCTGGGCTGGAAAGAACATTTACCATTGACTCCCACAGTTGTCTTTTAGAAAAAAAGAGAAAGGGAAAACCCCGTCTTCCTTTTAGCCTTTGGAATTATTATTGGGAAAGACTTGTAAAGGTTACTTGTAAAGATTACTTGTAAAGATTATATTATTCATATTATTATATGAAGATCATAGAGGATGAATTTGGGGGAGGTCAATAAACAATACTGGAATCACCAGCTGACATCAGGGTCTTACTGATGTGCATGTGAAACTAGAAAAAAAAAATCATTAAAAAAACCCAGTCCTTTTTTCTGCAGAATTTGACAAACTGGCAACAAGACATTTCTGCCTTGCTCATTGGGAGTCTATGAAAGGGAAGGGAAGAATACGGCTATTCTTAGCCCCCTTTGTAGGCAGAGAAAGTAAGGCACAGAAATGTCACTTGCTGGGGAGGGAGCAGGGTTTGTTTGGGAACCGAGGACAGGACCGCTGCGTTACTGCAAAATCGTCCTTCACGACAGGACAAACGGGAACCTGCGGCTGACAGAGCCCCCGCACGATCCCATCTTAGTCAGCTACTGGAAACGTCCTGGTTTCTTCCTCCCCCCCGTCCCGAATTATTTTTATTCGTGCCCAAAGCTCAGGCTGAGGCTTCGCCAGAGCCTGGACGGCATTACCTCGGGATGGGGATTCACGCGTGGACTTCAACGCGGGCGGAGGACGGCAAAGCGCAGGGACCGCCCCGCGGGCAGTCGGGGGAGCGCCCCGAGGGCTCCCCCCCCCCGCCGCCCGGCCGCTGCCTCCCGCGGGGCAGCCCGGCCGATCCTCCC